>JAIFOV010000530.1:0-146660 GCA_020654155.1 Novius pumilus | reverse complement strand
TGTTGACGAATTCCGTTCCGTTATCGGATTGGAGACATTTTACTTTTCGCGATTTTTGATTTTCCACGAGAGCGATGTATTCTTGCGTAGCTTTGAAAACTTCCTCTTTCGATTTTAGGAACCGAACTTCGCACCATCGCGAATGATCGCTGTATCTGCGATAAGAACGGAGAACCAGCTGTTTCATTCTTTGTGAATTTTGAACGACCGATTATAGAATCTCTTATAATCATACTATGGTAATTTAATTTATAAAAAAAATACGATTTTCTGCCTATAGAGTGTGAGGATTTAAAAATATCTTTAATTCGTGGATAATTAATTCGTAGATTTTCATTTATTCAATAAATTTCTCAAAAATTTAATTCATTAACAAAAAAATACGGTCTCCTGCCTATAAACTGTGGGGATTTGAAAATATTTTTAATTCGTGGATAATTAATTCGTGGATTTTTATTTATTTAATAAATTTATCAAAAATTTAATTTATTAACAATAAATACGGTTTCCTGCCTATAAAGTGTGAGGATTCAAAAATATTTGGTCAATTATAAATAATAAATTTATTATTTTTAATTTTTGTGGGGGAAAAATTTATTGTTTCAGATTTTGTGGATATTTTTTGTTAGAACTATTTGAATTTGCCGCGCCCCACGGCGCAAGTCGCACCCACCCTTCGTGATTAAGCGAGTTGGTGAAACGACCACGACGCACCATCCCTCGTCCATTTTGAACTTGACCTCGTCAGGAGACACACGTGCCTCACATTTTGTATCTTTAAATTTGCTTTGTGAAAAGTGCATGGAATATAGTTGTAATAGGTTACGGACCCAGTCATAGCTCGATTCATAGGTCAGTTCAAAATGCGAGCGTCGAAGAAACTGTAAGTACAACTCTTATATCGAACACTCTCACGTGAATTTATTTTTATTTGTTGGACGTATCTGAAATGAATAACGATAGCATGGCGCGAATTGAACCGTTAAAGAAAGACAATTTCGATACGTGGAAATTGCAGATGAAAGCAATTTTAGTCAAAAATAAATTATGGGGTTATGCGGACGGAACGATAAAGGAAGTCAAGTTAGATAACGATGGCAGCAACGCGAGTGACGTCAAGGCGTGGACGACGGACGACAACAATGCTTTGTCGGACATCATTTTGTCTATCCACCTAGCGAACTTAAACAAGTAAAGAACTGCCGAACTGCTCGCGAATTGTGGTTAAAACTCGAATCTATATACCAATCTTCCGGTCCGGCGCGTAAGGCGACGCTACTGAAGAAACTAACCCTTCAGAAAATGAACGATAACGGAAACGTGCGGGAACACGTGAACGAATTTTTGACACGGTTGACAAATTGAACGACATGAATGTTGAAATAAACCCGGATCTGTTGGCCGTGATGTTGCTGTATAGTTTACCCGCGAAATTTGAAAATTTCAGATGCGCGATAGAGTCGCGCGATTCGTTACCGTCTCCAGAAACGTTGCGAATTAAAATTATCGAGGAAAGCGATGCGCGAAACAAAGAAATTAATGTCGAAACGTCGAATGCGATGATCGCAAAATACAATAGACGCGAACAAAATTTTAATCGACGCGGGCACAAAGAAAATTCAGCCGTTGACACTTCAGGTAAACCTGATCGGTCAAAATCGGAAATGACGTGTTTCGATGTTTCAAATGTAATAGATTAGGACATAAGGCCGCAAAATGTCGAAATCCTCGGGAAACAGCCGCTAACGTATGCCTAAGAGTTTTCGAAAACAACGGAGGAGAATCGATTAAACGGAACTGGTGTCTAGATAGCAGCGCAACATTACATATGTGTAATAAGCCCGAGTATTTTAACGAAATTTGTACAGACAGTGGTTCTTTACAATTAGCGAATAATTCATCAATTGATATCAAAGGATCAGGTACAGCGCGATTCGCCACCATAAATTCCGGCGACGAAACAAATGTTTCTTTAGAGGGCGCACTACTTGTACCGGACCTACGTACAAATCTCGTCTCGGTCAGTAAAATGGCTGACCGAGGGTTGCAGGTAAATTTCCGAAAAACTGACGCGATCGTTACGAATAAAAGGCGACATTTTATTACGGGCAAGGCGTGAAGGAGATCTGTATTATTTCCATGAAAAAAGTCAAAACGAAGACTCGTCCGCAATAGCCTCCACGGGAGAAAGTATTTCCGAATTCGAAAAATGGCACCGTCGCCTAGGACATATAAATTCAAAGGATTTACTGAACGCAAAACGCGATGATAAAATTCGGGGTATAAAATGCAAAATTAGTAAAATGATTTCGATTGCGATGTTTGTCTCAAAGCTAAAATCACGCGAACGCCATTCGGAGATCTTCCTCAAGACAATCAAATTTATTAGATCTGATTCACACGGATATTTGCGGACCTATGAGGGTAGAGTCACTTGCTAGGTCAAAATATTTCATTGAATTCATTGATGATAATTCTCGTTGGTGTGAAGTTCGTTTTCTACGATCGAAATCAGAAGTTTTAAGGCGACCATCGATTTTATTAGTCTAATTGAGAACCAAAAGGTACCACGGTCAAATGTCTCCAATCAGACAACGGTACGGAATACGTGAATCGCGATCTCACAGAATACTTGAAAAAACGCGGCATTACGAGACGACTAACAATTCCCTACAATCCCGAGCAAAACGGCGTGGCGGAACGTATGAACCGCACACTGCAAGAAATGGCGAGATGTATGCTCATTGACTCCGGGCTTCCCCTCGTTCTGGGCCGAAGCTGTTAATACAGCGAATTATATTCGGAATCGGTGCCCCACAAAAGTTTAAATGGGTTGACACCATATGAGGCGTGGACGGGAAAGTACCCGATGTAAGTCACTTAAGAGTGTTCGGTTCAAGGGTCGTATACTTAGACAGGAAACCTGGAAAGGGCAAATTCGAGTCTCGCGGAAAGGAGGATTCTCGTGGGTTACGCGTCCGACCAAAAGGGTTATCGAATTTGGTCTGTCCAGGACAAATCCATAATTGTAAGTAGAGACGTAAAATTCGGCCAAGAAGGTAAGTCCGTGGCCACAACTCACGATGAGGTTTTCCCCGACGACGGAAACGGGTCCAATTCCATAAACGAAGGCGATAGCGACGATCTTGTCGTCATACCGATAGCAGCCGACGAACAGGGGCCCGCTGAAGCTGAAAACGAACCCGCAGAACGAAGAGAGGACGAGAACCAGGAGAGGCCCGGAATGCGTGTGACAACCAGAAGAGGGCGGGGCAGACCAAGGTTGATGCGAACTGGTGAACCAGGAAGACCCAAGAAAATCTACCAAACTGCGGAAGAAGCAACTGATGAAGAAGAGGAAGAATCAGTCCTGTTATCAGAAGTCCAAATCGGCCAGGCGCTCTCGAGCCCGGACGTCGAAGAATGGCATGCAGCAATCGACAAAGAAATTGAGTCGATACTAAAAAACGACACATGGTTACTGGTGGATCGACAGAAAGGTGGGAAGACGATAGGCAGTCGCATCGTTCTCCGAAATAAGATGAAGCCCGATGGAACGCTGGAGAAAAGGAAGGCGCGATTGGTAGCACAGGGATTTAGTCAACGTCCAGGGGTGCATTATTCTGAAACTTTTTCGCCAGTGGCACGGATGGGCACGATCAGGCTACTCACGGCCCTTGCCGCTCGCACCGGGATGCACATTCATCAGTTAGACATAACGACGGCCTATTTAAACGGAAAGATACATGAAAATATATTCATGGAGCCGCCAAAAGACATAGATGTAACACTTAGGAGAATCGTTGAACGGAACCGAAACAACGACATTGGTAATAAGGCGAAGAAGATGCTCTCAGAATTGATCAGCGGTGATAAAGTTTGCCAGCTCCGCAAATCACTATATGGGCTGAAGCAAGCCGGACGTAACTGGTATTTAACGCTACACGAAACCTTGTCAAAAGTTCAAGCTGAACAATCCAGTTTCGACCCATGCGTATATTACGTTCGATCGCAGAATGAAGTCACCGTGATAGTCGTCTACGTCGACGACATACTCATATATTCGAAAAGCATCAGCGAAATAAAGAGGATAGAAAATCACCTATCAAACCACTTCGAACTCAAACTGTTGGGTGACGTTAGCTACTGTTTGGGGATCGCGTTCACGAGGCAAAATAACGGAATATCGATGAAACAACGAGGCTTCATAAACGATTTGCTGAACAGGTTCGGCATGAGCGAAGCAAACTCAATTTCCACGCCACTGGAGAGCCGATTGAAACTAACGCAGAACAAGGCGATGACCGAGGAAGACTTCAAGAAGCCTTACCGAGAATTGATTGGTGCTCTAAATTATTTGGCAACCTCGACCAGACCAGATATAAGCTTTGCCGTGAGCTACTTGGGACAATTTAACAATTGCTACGGTGAGGAGCATTGGAAGGCGGCAAAACGTGTGCTTCGATATCTCAAGGGGACAATAGACGTAGGATTATCTTTCACCAATGACTGCAGTTCTGTAGAAGGCTACGTAGATGCTGATTGGGGAAACGACATCAACGATCGCAAGTCATTTAGTGGTTTCGTGTTCCTAATGAGCGGTTCCCCTATTTCCTGGGAAGCAAGAAAACAGAAGACGGTCGCCCTCTCTACAACAGAAGCCGAATACGTTGCACTGGCAGAAGCCGCGAAGGAATCCATATTCTTACGTCGGTTCCTACGAGAAATTCGTCTTGGGGATGCAGCCGAAGTTCGCATATATTGTGATAATAACAGCGCCATCAAATTAGCTGAAAATCCGACATTCCATGCCAGGAGTAAGCATATAGATATCAGGCATCATTTTCTTCGAGATCTACTAAGAGCGAAGGAGCTCACTCTGAGTCACGTCGGAACCGAACGACAGATCGCAGATATCTTCACTAAGGGGCTACCGAGGATGAAGCATGATTGGTGTGTGGAGAGCTGTGGTTTACGTGGAGCCTAGTGAACGAGGTTTCTCAACTCGAGAGGGGCTGTTAGAACTATTTGAATTTGCCGCGCGCCCCACGGCGCAAGTCGCACCCACCCTTCGTGATTAAGCGAGTTGGTGAAACGACCACGACGCACCATCCCTCGTCCATTTTGAACTTGACCTCGTCAGGAGACACACGTGCCTCACATTTTGTATCTTTAAATTTGCTTTGTGAAAAGTGCATGGAATATAGTTGTAATATTTAGAAAAAAAAATAGAAATAGAAAATATACTTGCATGGAAATTTGAGGAAACTAAAAAGTTTCAAAATTTTGAAAATTTGGTTTTAAAAAAAAATTGAGGAATTTTGAAATAAAAAAAAAATAAATTTTTCAATCAATTTCTTAAAAATTGAAAATATTGACTTTAAAAATAGAAAAAAAAGCTCGGTGGAATTTGAAAAGAGATTTTTCTTCATTTTAAAGCTGCACGCATTTTTTTTCCGTAAATATTTCAATAGATATATATTATATACATTTTAATATATATAAGGATGTCGAATCTTCCAAATTACGATCGTCGATGTAGCAATCAATACTGTTTTATTATCCAAAAATCAATCACAATTAAGAACTATAAGAAGCAACAAAATAAAACCTACCTGTATTGCAGCGATGCTCGTAATAACCGTAACCGATAATTCTTACAATTTACAAGTTTATACCATTAATGCTTCAAAACGAATGCGAGCATTTTAACACCATAATTCGTACGCACATGCATCTTGATAAGCCACGCAGTGGCGCATCCGACGATTGCTAGTGGCGATGGATGCTCCCCATCGTTACATCCCCCCTCGAAGAACAGAGACCAGGAAGACGAAAAGTCGGTGCTGCGTTTCTGCCTGATAGTTACCAAATTTAAGAAAATTCAAATTGGCACGATTTTACTTATGTGGTATTTTCCTATATTTTTTTTATACCCTTTTGTGTCGACTTCGACTATATGATCCGAAATTATATTCGAAATTGGAAACGGACCATAGCGGATTTCGTCAAGCTTTTTTCTGTTAAGCTCATTTCCGGCTTCGACAAATACCATATCTCCTATCTTGAATTTGTGATATTTTCGAGATTTGTTATAGTATGTTTCATTTCGTTTGTGCGCTATCAGTGAGTTTTAAAATGCTATTTTCCTGTCTTGAAGTAAATCTGTTGATGCGGAGAGTTCTTTCGGTAGAATTTCTTTTGATTCGCCGTATAGTAAAAACGCTGGTGCGTATCCCGTAGATTTATGAAGGGTGTTGTTGTATTCATTGAAACACTGGTGGGCTACAGTAGTCCAGGCATATTTATTGTTTTCATCGTTAATTTTGCAACGAATTCGATTCACCAATGTTTGGTTTAATCTCTCATTGAGACCACTTGAGAAGGCGCAATCTACAGACGTTAGAACTAAATCAATGTTCCCTTTTTTTAGAAAATTTCGAGATTCGTTTGATGTTATTGTGGCGTATTGGTCCGCGAGTAATGTTCTAATGTTTGTATTATTTTCGTTCTCACATTACGAATTAATTATCCACGAATTAATTATCTACGAATTAAAAATATTTCTAAATCCCCACACTTTATAGGCAGGAAACCGTATTTTTTTGATAATAAATTAAATTTTCAATAAATTTATCAAATAAATAAAAATCCACGGATTAATTATCCACGAATTAATTATCCAGGAATTAAAAAAATTTTCAAATCCTCCCACTTTATAGGCAGGAAACCGTATTTTTATGTCAATAAATCAAATTTTCAATGAATTTATAAAATAAATGAAAATCCACGAATCAATTATCCACGAATTGAAAGTATTTTTAAATCCCCACACTTTATAGGCAGGAAACCGTATTTTGTTGGTAATAAATTAAATTTTTTGATCAATTTATCAAATAAATGAAAATCCACGAATTAATTATCCACGAATTAAAAATATTTTTAAATCCCTACACTTCATGGGCAGGAAACCGTATTTTTTTGTTAATAAATTGAATTTTCAATAAATTCATCAAATAAATAAAAATCCATGAATTAATTATCCACGAAATAATTATCAACGAATTGAAAATATTTTTGAATCCCCACACTTTATAGGCAGGAAACCGTTTTTTTTCGTTAATAAATTAAATTTTCAATAAATTCATTAAATAAATAAAAATTCACGAATTAATTATCCACGAATTAATTATCCACGAATTGAAAATATTTTTAAATCCCCACACTTTATAGGCAGGAAACCGTATTTTTTGTTGATAAATTAAATTTTTGATAAATTTATTAAATAAATGAAAATCCACGAATTAATTATCCACGAATTAAAGATATTTTCAAATCCCCACAGTTTATAGGCAGGAAACCGTATTTTTTTGTTAATGAATTAAATTTTTAAGAAATTTAAATCTACGAATTAATTATCCACGAATTAAAAATATTCTTAAATCCTCACACTCTATAGTCAGGAAATCGTATTTTTTTTATAAATTAAATTTTTAAAAAATTTATAAAATAAATAAAAATCCACGAATTAATTATCCACGAATTAAAAATATCTTTAAATCCCCACACTTTATAGGCAGGAGACCGTATTTTTTCGTTAATAAATTAAATTTTTGATAAATTTAGTAACTAAATAAAAATCCAAGAATTAATTATTCACGAATTAATTGTCCACGAATTAAAAATATTTTTAAATCCCCACACTTTATAGGCAGGAAACCGTATTTTTTTGTTCATAAATTAAATTTTTAATAAATTTATCAAATATATAAAAATCCACGAATTAATTATCCACGAATTAGAAATATTCTTAAATCCTCACACTTTATAGGCAGGAAACCGTATTTTTTTGTTGATAAATTAAATTTTTGATAAATTTATTAAATGAATAAAAATCCACGAATTAATTATCCACGAATCAATTATCCACGAATTGAAATTATTTTTGAATCCTCACACTTTATAGAAAGGAAACCGTATTTTTTTGTTAATAAATTAAATTTTTAATAAATTTATTAAATGAATAAAAATCCACGAATTAATTATCCACGAATTAAGAATATTTTTAAATCCCTACACTTTATAGGCAGGAAACCGTATTTTTTTGTTAATAAATTGAATTTTTAATAAATTTATTAAATAAATTAAAATCCACGAATTAATTATCCACGAATTGAAGATATTTTTAAATCCCCACACTTCATAGGCAGGAAACCCTATTTGTTTGTTAATAAATTAAATTTTTCAAAAATTCATTAAATAAATAAAAATTCACGAATTAATTATCCACGAATTAAAAATATTTTTAACTCCTCACACTTTATAGGCAGGAAACCGTATTTTTTTGTTAATAAATTAAATTTTCAATGAAATTATTAAGAAAATAAAAATCCACGAATCAATTATCCACGAATTAATCATCTACGAATAAAGAATATTTTTAAATCCCCACACTTTATAGGCAGGAAACCGTATTTTTTTGCTAATAAATCAAATTTTTAATAAATTTATTAAATAAATAAAAATCCACGAATTAATAATCCACGAATTAAAAATATTCTTAAATCCTCAGACTTTATAGGCAGGAAACCGTATTTTTTTGTTGATAAATTAAATTTTTGATAAATTTATTAAATGAATAAAAATCCACGAATTAATTATCCACGAATTAATTATCCACGAATTGAAATTATTTTTGAATCCTCACACTTTATAGAAAAAACCGTATTTTTTGTTGATGAATTAAATTTTTAATAAATTTATTAAATAAATAAAATCCACGAATTAATTATCCACGAATTGAAAATATTTTTAAATCCTACACTTTATAGGCAGGAAACCGTATTTTTGTTAATGAATTGAATTTTTAATAAATTTATTGAATAAATAAAAATCACGAATTAATTATCCACGAATTGAAAATATTTTAAATCCCCACACTTCATAGGCAGGAAACCGTATTTGTTTGTTAATAAATAAAATTTTCCAAAAATTCATTAAATAAATAAAAATCCACGAATTAATTATCCACGAATTAAAAATATTTTTATCTCCTCACACTTCATAGGCAGGAAACCGTATTTTTTTGTTAAAAAATTAAATTTTTAATGAATTTATTAAATAAATGAAAATCCACGAATTCTCCACGAATTAAAAATATTTTAAATCCTCACACTTTATAGGCAGGAAACCGTATTTTTATGTTAATAAATTAAATTTTTAATAAATTTATTAAATGAATAAAAATCCACGAAATAATTATCCACGAATTGAAAATATTTTCAAATCCTCACACTTTATAGAAAGAAAATGTATTTTTTTTGTTAATAAATTAAATTTTCAATAAATTTATTGAATAAATAAAAATCCACGAATTAATTATCCACGAATTAAAAATATTTTTAAATCCGCACACTTTATAGGCAGGAAACCGTATTCTTCTGTTAATGAATTAAATTTTCAATAAATTTATGAAATAAATATGAATCCACAATTTAATCATCCACGAATTAATTATCTACGAATTAAAAATATTTTTAAATCCTCACACTTTATAGGAAGGAAAATGTATTTCTTGGTTAATAAATTAAATTTTCAAGAAATTTATTAAATAAATGAAAATCCACGAATTAATTATCAACGAATTAATTATCCACGAATTAAAAATATTTTTAATTCGTAGATAATTAATTCGTGGATAATTAAATTGTGGATTCATATTTATTTCATAAATTTATTGAAAATTTAATTCATTAACAGAAGAATACGGTTTCCTGCCTATAAAGTGTGCGGATTTAAAATATTTTTAATTCGTGGATAATTAATTCGTGATTTTTATTTATTCAATAAATTTATTGAAAATTTAATTTATTAACAAAAAAATACATTTTCTTTCTATAAAGTGTGAGGATTTGAAAATATTTTCAATTCGTGGATAATTATTTCGTGGATTTTCATTTATTTAATAAATTTATTAAAAATTTAATTTATTAACATAAAAATACGGTTTCCTGCCTATAAAGTGTGAGGATTTAAAATATTTTCAATTCGTGGATAATTATTTCGTGGATTTTCATTTATTTAATAAATTTATTAAAAATTTAATTTATTAACATAAAAATACGGTTTCCTGCCTATAAAGTGAGGATTTGAAAATATTCTTAATTCGTGGAGAATTCGTGGATTTTCATTTATTTAATAAATTCATTGAAAATTTAATTTTTAACAAAAAATACGGTTTCCTGCCTATAAAGTGTGAGGAGATAAAATATTTTTAATTCGTGGATAATTAATTCGTGGATTTTATTTATTTAATGAATTTTTAAAAAATTTATTTATCAACAAAAAATACGGTTTCCTGCCTATAAAGTGTAGGGATTTAAAAATATTTTTAATTCGTGGATAATTAATTCGTGGATTTTTATTTATTTAATAAATTTATTAAAAATTTAATTCATCAACAAAAAAATACGGTTTCCTTTCTATAAAGTGTGAGGATTCAAAAATAATTTCAATTCGTGGATAATTAATTCGTGGATAATTAATTCGTGGGTTTTTATTCATTTAATAAATTTATCAAAAATTTAATTTATTAACAAAAAAATACGGTTTCCTGCCTATAAAGTCTGAGGATTTAAGAATATTTTTAATTCGTGGATTATTAATTCGTGGATTTTTATTTATTTAATAAATTCATTAAAAATTTGATTTATTAGCAAAAAAATACGGTTTCCTGCCTATAAAGTGTGGGGATTTAAAAATATTCTTTATTCGTAGATGATTAATTCGTGGATAATTGATTCGTGGATTTCAATTTTTTTAATAATTTCATTGAAAATTTAATTTATTAACAAAAAAATACGGTTTCCTGCCTATAAAGTGTGAGGAGTTAAAAATATTTTTAATTCGTGGATAATTAATTCGTGAATTTTTCTTTATTTAATGAATTTTTGAAAAATTTAATTCATTAACAAACAAATAGGGTTTCCTGCCTATGAAGTGTGGGGATTTAAAATATCTTCAATTCGTGGATAATTAATTCGTGGATTTTTATTTATTTAATAAATTTATTAAAAATTCAATTTATTAACAAAAAAATACGGTTTCCTGCCTATAAAGTGTAGGGATTTAAAAATATTCTTAATTCGTGGATAATTAATTCGTGGATTTTTATTCATTCAATAAATTTATTAAAAATTTAATTTATTAACAAAAAAATACGGTTTCCTTTCTATAAAGTGTGAGGATTCAAAAATAATTTCAATTCGTGGATAATTGATTCGTGGATAATTAATTCGTGGATTTTTATTCATTTAATAAATTTATCAAAAATTTAATTTATCAACAAAAAAATACGGTTTTCTGCCTATAAAGTGTGAGGATTTAAGAATATTTTTAATTCGTGGATAATTAATTCGTGGATTTTTATATATTTGATAAATTTATTGAAAATTTAATTTATGAACAAAAAAATACGGTTTCCTGCCTATAAAATGTGGGGATTTGAAAATATTTTTAATTCGTGGACAATTAATTCGTGGATAATTAATTCTTGGATTTTTATTTAGTTACTAAATTTATCAAAAATTTAATTTATTAACGAGAAAATACGGTCTCCTGCCTATAAAGTGTGGGGATTTAAAGATATTTTTAATTCGTGGATAATTAATTCGTGGATTTTTATTTATTTTATAAATTTTTTAAAAATTTAATTCATAAAAAAAATACGATTTTCTGCCTATAGAGTGTGAGGATTTAAAAATATTTTTAATTCGTGGATGATTAATTCGTAGATTTTTATTTATTTAATAAATTTCTTGGAAATTTAATTCATTAACAAAAAAATACGGTTTCCTGCCTATAAACTGTGGGGATTTGAAAATATCTTTAATTCGTGGATAATAAATTCGTGGATTTTTATTTATTTAATAAATTTATCAAAAATTTAATTTATTAACAAAAAATACGGTTTCCTGCCTATAAAGTGTGGGGATTTAAAAATATTTTCAATTCGTGGATAATTAATTCGTGGATAATTAATTCGTGAATTTTTATTTATTTAATGAATTTATTGAAAATTTAATTTATTAACGAAAAAAAACGGTTTCCTGCCTATAAAGTGTGGGGATTCAAAAATATTTTCAATTCGTGGATAATTATTTCGTGGATAATTAATTCGTGGATTTTTATTTATTTGATGAATTTATTGAAAATTCAATTTATTAACAAAAAAATACGGTTTCCTGCCTATGAAGTGTGGGGATTTAAAAATATTTTTAATTCGTGGATAATTAATTCGTGGATTTTCATTTATTTGATAAATTGATTAAAAAATTTAATTTATTACCAACAAAATACGGTTTCCTGCCTATAAAGTGTGGGGATTTGAAAATATTTTCAATTCGTGGATAATTGATTCGTGGATTTTCTTTTATTTTATAAATTCATTGAAAATTTGATTTATTGACAGAAAAATACGGTTTCCTGCCTAGAAAGTGGGAGGATTTGAAAATTTTTTTAATTCCTGGATAATTAATTCGTGGATAATTAATCCGTGGATTTTTATTTATTTGATAAATTTATTGAAAATTTAATTTATTATCAAAAAAATACGGTTTCCTGCCTATAAAGTGTGGGGATTTAGAAATATTTTTAATTCGTAGATAATTAATTCGTGGATAATTAATTCGTAATGTGAGAACGAAAATAATACAAACATTAGAACATTACTCGCGGACCAATACGCCACAATAACATCAAACGAATTTCGAAATTTTCTAAAAAAAGGGAACATTGATTTAGTTCTAACGTCTGTAGATTGCGCCTTCTCAAGTGGTCTCAATGAGAGATTGAACCAAACATTGGTGAATCGAATTCGTTGCAAAATAAACGATGAAAACAATAAATATGCCTGGACTACTGTAGCCCACCAGTGTGTCAATGAATACAACAACACCCTTCATAGCTCTACGGGATACGCACCAGCGTTTTTACTATACGGCGAATCAAAAGAAATTCTACCGAAAGAACTCTCCGCATCAACAGATTTACTTCAAGACAGGAAAATAGCATTTTAAAACTCACTGATAGCGCACAAACGAAATGAAACATACTATAACAAATCTCGAAAATATCACAAATTCAAGATAGGAGATATGGTATTTGTCGAAGCCGGAAATGAGCTTAACAGAAAAAAGCTTGACGAAATCCGCTATGGTCCGTTTCCAATTTCGAATATAATTTCGGATCATATAGTCGAAGTCGACACAAAAGGGTATAAAAAAAATATAGGAAAATACCACATAAGTAAAATCGTGCCAATTTGAATTTTCTTAAATTTGGTAACTATCAGGCAGAAACGCAGCACCGACTTTTCGTCTTCCTGGTCTCTGTTCTTCGAGGGGGGATGTAACGATGGGGAGCATCCATCGCCACTAGCAATCGTCGGATGCGCCACTGCGTGGCTTATCAAGATGCATGTGCGTACGAATTATGGTGTTAAAATGCTCGCATTCGTTTTGAAGCATTAATGGTATAAACTTGTAAATTGTAAGAATTATCGGTTACGGCTATTACGAGCATCGCTGCAATACAGGTAGGGTTTATTTTGTTGCTTCTTATAGTTCTTAATTGTGATTGATTTTTGGATAATAAAACAGTATTGATTGCTGCATCGACGATCGTAATTTGGAAGATTCGACATCCTTATATATATTGAAATGTTCTTTGAAACGGTAAGGGTATTTCGACAGCTGGGATAGATAATAAATTCCCTTTATTCTTACGCCAAGCTTTCGGAATCCTTTATTCCATCATCGGGGCTCCTATATGGAACATGTTCAACAGCAAGTTCATCAAAATGGTACAATATGAATAAAAACTTACAGAAACTCAGGAATGTCATCCCTAATGAAAAAAACATGTGGAACAACCAAACACTTTAAAAGAAAAAACAAAGTTTGAACTCTTCCAGCACCATGAGAATTACGGTGGTACCCAACTATCTTATTTCCGGAAGAAATAAACAATCGACAGCCGCGAGCAATCTCGATCCGCTAAATTAACCTGATACAAACAATTCCACAAACTTTCAGACAATGACATGCCGCACCAGATGTGTACGATAACTGTCTCGTATTTAATTTTCAAACACGAATTCGCTAAATGCAATTTACGTTTATTATTCTATCGATGGATTTATTAAATCATTCATCTAAGGGTCCGTTATAGATTGGTGGTTCCTTTGGTAGTTTCAATATGTTGTCGTACACGTTACTTAATTGTTGTACATCCGTTTTTTTATTTATTGGGTGTTCTTGTGCCTTTATATGTATCATCTCAAATATAAGCCTTTTTTTGTAATTGGAACTTTTGTCTAATATTACCACATTTTCAGAACCAATTTCATGTTTCGCGTCCTTTGCATGCTCTGCCAGTGCACACCTCAAGTTTTTTTTTTTGATATCACTCCTATGTAATGCCATTCTGCTCTTTAGCCATTGACATGTCTGTCCAACATAAGTTCTCTCACAATTTAGGCACGGAATCTGATAGATGATGTCAGATTTCAATTCCTTTCTTATTGGATCTTTTAATCGACTATATAAAGTTGATAACGTCTTTGAATTATATGTCGCGATTTTAATGTCGTAATTTCGAAATACATTTTTTAATCTACCAGTGAGTACGTCAATGTTTGGTAGTGATCCAAATTTCACACCATCATTCGAAATAACCGAATGTCTTATTTGTTGCTGGTTTCTATCACTGGAATTATATAAAATTTTGTTTACGAGAGCCAAAGGATACGCATTTTCTACAAAATGTTAAACAACTGCTTAATATTTTTCTGATGAAATGTAACGTGTGCTATCTTTTTAATTCTATTTTTCATTTGATTTATGCAATTTAATTTAATTTGAATGGAGTGATTTGATTCAAAATGTATGAACTTATTAGATGACATACCTTTCCTGTACCAGTCCAGTCTTATCACATTCTCAATTCGGCATACTCTCGTATCCAGAAAAGGAACGGAAAAATTCTGATCCTCTCTTTCAACTGTAAATTGTATGTGAGCCTTGAAACCGTTTAAAACTCGAAGTGTTTCGTCTACCTCATTTTCTGGTAAAACAGTAATAACGTCATCGACAAATTTTTTTATGAACGGTATTCTGAAACTCAATTTGGGGATACATATGTCCAATATATAATCCATAACATACTGCGCCAGAATAGGACTGAGTTTCGATCCCATAGCACATCCGAACACTTGTCTATAATATTTATTATCTAAGCAGAAACAATTGTTCTCTAAAATCATCGACAGTAACGCAATAAACCTGGGTTTGACCATAGACGTGTGCAATTTTATGAACTCCCATTTCAAATTTATAACTTCCAAAATAGTTTCTTTGTCTAAATTACCAAAAAGATTCACCACATCAAACGAAACAACTACAAAACCTTGAGGCAGCTGATAATCATTTGCCATCAAAGCAAATTCGAACGAATCCCTCACAAAATAATCATTGTTAGAGTCATATGCCTGCTTCAAAACATTCGCCATGTACCCCGCTAAATTTTCTAACGGGCCTTTTATACTGGACACAATAGGGCGCAATGGTGCATCTACTTTGTGAATTTTTGGATTTCCGTATATTTTAGGACACAATGAATTATATTGCTTTAGCCTTTTTTCGTCAGTATCGTTCAAAACACCCTCCTTTTTTAGGATTGCTATTGCGTTATTAGATTTATTCTGCAATGTTAAAGTTGGATCTCCCCTAATTCGCTCGAAACTTGATGAATTTACAATATCACTCATTTTTCTTTCATAATCACTTTTGTCCATTACTACTGTAACATTCCCTTTATCACTATTTAGAACTATGATATCTTCATTCTCTCTCAAAAACGATTTGGCCCTTTTATAAATTTTGTCAGTCTGGTATATTTTGTTGTTATATCTATGACAGAAATTACTAACTATATTTGATATTTCACACCTCACAACATTTCTGTTGTCAGTGGGTATTTTTTGCACCAAATCCTCTAAATCTGCTACCAACGACTTCATGGTTATATCTTTAGTTGATACGCCCAAACTGAATTTCAGACCCAATGCTAAAAAGTGTTCTACATCACCTGGTATATCTTTGCTACTCAAA
This sequence comes from Novius pumilus, assembly GCA_020654155.1. Classification (NCBI taxonomy): domain Eukaryota; kingdom Metazoa; phylum Arthropoda; class Insecta; order Coleoptera; family Coccinellidae; genus Novius; species Novius pumilus. The sequence goes on along the minus strand of JAIFOV010000530.1, from coordinate 130,491 downwards.
TTTTGTAACCACCTCCCCTGAACTTGAAATTTATTAACCGTATTCTTATCGACTAGGCAACTAATTTTCTTCAAATTATTATCCTTGACTTCCTTAAAGATTCTAGCAAATATGACATTTTGTCTTTTTCTAAACTCTTTCAACATAGCATTCGGAAGTGTAAGTTTCAATGAATTCATGAGCGTTTTTTTGTTATCCTGAATATTCTTAATTCTAATATTGGCATGACCGATCTCAAGTTTAAGTATGGATAGAACAAATTGTTTATGGAATTGCTCAACCTTCTTATTGAATTTCGAGCTAGATTTAAGTTCAAACAAAGTCATCACATTTTTCATATTAGATCTTATATGGCTAGGAATCAAATTCTGACGTTTACACTCTAATAAAAAAACTCTCCTATTTAAAGCTCTCGCCAGTTTCCGGTTTTCAGAACACCACTGTTTTAGCTGTGAAACTGTTGCATGTCCATAGGTTGCATCCACTGTCCGGTAAAAACCCATTACGATTTTATAAGTTTTTGATGTTTGACTGTCGTAGAATTATGTTCTTTGAAACGGTAAGGGTATTTCGACAGCTGGGATAGATAATAAATTCCCTTTATTCTTACGCCAAGCTTTCGGAATCCTTTATTCCATCATCGGGGCTCCTATATGGAACATGTTCAACAGCAAGTTTATCAAAATGGTACAATATGAATAAAAACTTACAGAAACTCAGGAATGTCATCCCTAATGAAAAAAACATGTGGAACAACCAAACACTTTAAAAGAAAAAACAAAGTTTGAACTGATGTATTGATTCAAGCTTTCGCGGCCCACGTTCACTATAACACTGTTTTTTATCGGGTGTAACGGCCGTCGTCTGTTGGAATTGCTTCCTAACGTTTCGCTTGCTCGAGTGGCAAGCTTCTTCAGAGGTGTCGCCATCTCCGATGCACTAATGAAACTATCTCGTCCTGGGTCTTAGGTTGTATTTATACCTATTTGTGGCTGGGTAGCTTGTTGTCCCTGACGTGTTCGTTGGTGACGTGGAGATTGATGACGTGGATATTGATGTGGTGGATACTGATGAGGTGGTTATTGATGACGTAGTTGTTCTGACGTCAGGTGTCGATTTGATTGGAAACGTTGTTGTCTTTTTGAGCACTGGGTTCCAGATCTGGTTTAACTTCAAGGTCTCTTCCTTCCTGTTGAAATTGTCATGTTTTTGAATCTCAATGGCCTCCCGCACCATTCTGTTATAATAGCCGGTCGACCGTGCAATGAGCTGTGTTTCCTCGAATAAAATGCTATGGCCATCCTCTCCCAATGCATGCTCCGCAACCGCTGACTTCTCCTTCTGTCCTAGACGGCAGTTTGCCTTGTGTTCTTTGACTCTAGTTGTCACTGATCTTTTTGTTGTTCCTATATAGAACTTTTCACAGGAGCACGGTATGCGATAAATACCAGCCGATGACATCGGATCCTTTGGGTCTTTTATCGATCTTAATGCTTGTTGGACCTTAGTTGTTGGTTTGAAAACTGTCTCAATTTCATGCTTACGCAGTATTCGTCCTATTCTATCGGTGATCCGTGGAATGAAGGGTAGATATGCTCTTGATGTTGTGTTGTCGTCTTGGGACCGGCTACTTTTGTTCGTTGTCCTCATAGCCTTCTCTATGTTGGATCTGCTGTAACTGTTCTCATGAAATGCCGTTTTCAGATGTTCCAATTCACTGGCGAGTTCCAAGGGTTCACATATTCTGTGGGCACGCTGAGTGAGTGTTCTTATTACTCCGTTTTTCTGGCTGGGATGATGATTCGACAAGGCATGTAGATATCTGTCTGTGTGTGTTGGTTTCCTGTAGACCGTGTGACCAAGCCTTTGTCCCCTTCTCTTCACTAGTACATCCAGAAAAGGGAGCTGCTGGTCTTTTTCTTCTTCCATAGTAAAACGTATGTTAGGGTGTTGTCCATTCAGGTGATGAAGGAACCGTGTTAGCTTCTCTCTTCCGTGACTCCAAACGACGAATGTATCATCCACATAACGGAACCAGATTGTCGGTCGATGTGGGGAAGATTCGATGGCTGTTTTTTCGAAGTGCTCCATGAAGAAATTAGCTATCACTGGACTGAGGGGGCTTCCCATCGCTACGCCGTCGGTCTGTTCGTAGAAGTTCCCGTTCCACAGAAAGTAACTACCTGTGAGACAGAATTCAAAGAGTTTCGTTATGTCCTGTGGAAAAATGTTACTTAAAAGTTCCAGGCAATCCTTTAGTGGTACTTTCGTGAAGAGTGACTCCACGTCGAAGCTGACTAGAATATCTTGAGGTTCAATAACTATTTCCTCGATTCTGCTGACGAAGTCTGACGAATCCTTGATGTAGCTATCAGTTTTTCCTATGAGCGGTTTCAGCATCGATGCAAGGTGTTTGGCCAGATTGTATGTTGGAGATCCTGGTGCGCTCACTATGGGTCTCAAAGGCACTTCTTTCTTATGTATTTTTGGCAGCCCATACAGTCTTGGTGGTACAGCTTCAGTTCTCCGAATTTTCTTTTGTACATCCTGCGTCAGTGAGGAAGACTTGATTAGTTGGTTCACCTTCCTCATTCTCGACGATGTAGGATCCTTTTGAGAAGACGGTATGTTGCCGGGTCTAGTAGTTCTTCAATTTTAGAGTTGTAGTCCTCAGTTTTCATCAATACCGTGGCATTTCCCTTATCTGCTGGTAGGATGATAATGTTCGAATCGTTCTTCAAGTTTCTGAGGGCGGCAGCCTCTCCTTTGGTTATATTGCTCACAGGGCGTTTCGCTTTTCGAAGTATGTTTGCTGCTTCAATCCGAATCTCCTCTGCGTCGTTGCTTGGTAAATGTTTGATGGCAGCTTCAGTATTCGCTATTATTTCTTCTATGGGTAAACGACGTGGCATGATGGCGAAATTTCCTCCTTTAGCAAGTATGGTTGACTCGTCGCTTGTGAGACTTCTTTCGGTTAGGTTGATGACCAGCCTTTTTTGTTTCGATGATTCGTCCATCTCTGATGCTTTCTTCTCTCTCTTCTGGAATTTTTCAAATTTACGAACATGTTGCTCCTTAGTCCGCTGGAGCTCGTTTTCCATGCTAGAGTATGAGATGGCATCAATTTTGTCCCAATCGTCCAGTTGTAGCTTCTTGCTGAGATTCAGATGGAGGTCGAATAGTTCCTTGTCCACTGCAGCCAATTCACGACGGGTACCGTGGATCCTTTCCCTCAGGAAAGCTTTCTCCATCCTGGCGTATATCCTGTCGGCTTGGGCTGTTTTGAAGATCCTTTTTTGTCGAAGAAAACCTGGAACAATATTAAAGTCCCGACATCGGCACAGAAATGCCAATGTCATTAGTAAATGTGCTTTATGTTTTCTCACCTCATCCAGTCGTTGATACTGTTTGCAGATTTCCTCCCCGCAGAGGCGTCTGATGTATTGATTCAAGCTTTCGCGGCCCACGTTCACTATAACACTGTTTTTTATCGGGTGTAACGGCCGTCGTCTGTTGGAATTGCTTCCTAACGTTTCGCTTGCTCGAGTGGCAAGCTTCTTCAGAGGTGTCGCCATCTCCGATGCACTAATGAAACTATCTCGTCCTGGGTCTTAGGTTGTATTTATACCTATTTGTGGCTGGGTAGCTTGTTGTCCCTGACGTGTTCGTTGGTGACGTGGAGATTGATGACGTGGATATTGATGTGGTGGATACTGATGAGGTGGTTATTGATGACGTAGTTGTTCTGACGTCAGGTGTCGATTTGATTGGAAACGTTGTTGTCTTTTTGAGCACTGGGTTCCAGATCTGGTTTAACTTCAAGGTCTCTTCCTTCCTGTTGAAATTGTCATGTTTTTGAATCTCAATGGCCTCCCGCACCATTCTGTTATAATAGCCGGTCGACCGTGCAATGAGCTGTGTTTCCTCGAATAAAATGCTATGGCCATCCTCTCCCAATGCATGCTCCGCAACCGCTGACTTCTCCTTCTGTCCTAGACGGCAGTTTGCCTTGTGTTCTTTGACTCTAGTTGTCACTGATCTTTTTGTTGTTCCTATATAGAACTTTCCACAGGAGCACGGTATGCGATAAATACCAGCCGATGACATCGGATCCTTTGGTCTTTATCGATCTTAATGCTTGTTGGACCTTAGTTGTTGGTTTGAAAACTGTCTCAATTTCATGCTTACGCAGTATTCGTCCCTATTCTATCGGTGATCCGTGGAATGAAGGGTAGATATGCTCTTGATGTTGTGTTGTCGTCTTGGGACCGGCTACTTTTGTTCGTTGTCCTCATAGCCTTCTCTATGTTGGATCTGCTGTAACCGTTCTCATGAAATGCCGTTTTCAGATGTTCCAATTCACTGGCGAGTTCCAAGCCGACAGGATATACGCCAGGATGGAGAAAGCTTTCCTGAGGGAAAGGATCCACGGTACCCGTCGTGAATTGGCTGCAGTGGACAAGGAACTATTCGACCTCCATCTGAATCTCAGCAAGAAGCTACAACTGGACGATTGGGACAAAATTGATGCCATCTCATACTCTAGCATGGAAAACGAGCTCCAGCGGACTAAGGAGCAACATGTTCGTAAATTTGAAAAATTCCAGAAGAGAGAGAAGAAAGCATCAGAGATGGACGAATCATCGAAACAAAAAAGGCTGGTCATCAACCTAACCGAAAGAAGTCTCACAAGCGACGAGTCAACCATACTTGCTAAAGGAGGAAATTTCGCCATCATGCCACGTCGTTTGTTTACCCATAGAAGAAATAATAGCGAATACTGAAGCTGCCATCAAACATTTACCAAGCAACGACGCAGAGGAGATTCGGATTGAAGCAGCAAACATACTTCGAAAAGCGAAACGCCCTGTGAGCAATATAACCAAAGGAGAGGCTGCCGCCCTCAGAAACTTGAAGAACGATTCGAACATTATCATCCTACCAGCAGATAAGGGAAATGCCACGGTATTGATGAAAACTGAGGACTACAACTCTAAAATTGAAGAACTACTAGACCCGGCAACATACCGTCTTCTCAAAAGGATCCTACATCGTCGAGAATGAGGAAGGTGAACCAACTAATCAAGTCTTCCTCACTGACGCAGGATGTACAAAAGAAAATTCGGAGAACTGAAGCTGTACCACCAAGACTGTATGGGCTGCCAAAAATACATAAGAAAGAAGTGCCTTTGAGACCCATAGTGAGCGCACCAGGATCTCCAACATACAATCTGGCCAAACACCTTGCATCGATGCTGAAACCGCTCATAGGAAAAACTGATAGCTACATCAAGGATTCGTCAGACTTCGTCAGCAGAATCGAGGAAATAGTTATTGAACCTCAAGATATTCTAGTCAGCTTCGACGTGGAGTCACTCTTCACGAAAGTACCACTAAAGGATTGCCTGGAACTTTTAAGTAACATTTTTCCACAGGACATAACGAAACTCTTTGAATTCTGTCTCACAGGTAGTTACTTTCTGTGGAACGGGAACTTCTACGAACAGACCGACGGCGTAGCGATGGGAAGCCCCCTCAGTCCAGTGATAGCTAATTTCTTCATGGAGCACTTCGAAAAACAGCCATCGAATCTTCCCCACATCGACCGACAATCTGGTTCCGTTATGTGGATGATACATTCGTCGTTTGGAGTCACGGAAGAGAGAAGCTAACACGGTTCCTTCATCACCTGAATGGACAACACCCTAACATACGTTTTACTATGGAAGAAGAAAAAGACCAGCAGCTCCCTTTTCTGGATGTACTAGTGAAGAGAAGGGGACAAAGGCTTGGTCACACGGTCTACAGGAAACCAACACACACAGACAGATATCTACATGCCTTGTCGAATCATCATCCCAGCCAGAAAAACGGAGTAATAAGAACACTCACTCAGCGTGCCCACAGAATATGTGAACCCTTGGAACTCGCCAGTGAATTGGAACATCTGAAAACGGCATTTCATGAGAACGGTTACAGCAGATCCAACATAGAGAAGGCTATGAGGACAACGAACAAAAGTAGCCGGTCCCAAGACGACAACACAACATCAAGAGCATATCTACCCTTCATTCCACGGATCACCGATAGAATAGGACGAATACTGCGTAAGCATGAAATTGAGACAGTTTTCAAACCAACAACTAAGGTCCAACAAGCATTAAGATCGATAAAAGACCCAAAGGATCCGATGTCATCGGCTGGTATTTATCGCATACCGTGCTCCTGTGGAAAGTTCTATATAGGAACAACAAAAAGATCAGTGACAACTAGAGTCAAAGAACACAAGGCAAACTGCCGTCTAGGACAGAAGGAGAAGTCAGCGGTTGCGGAGCATGCATTGGGAGAGGATGGCCATAGCATTTTATTCGAGGAAACACAGCTCATTGCACGGTCGACCGGCTATTATAACAGAATGGTGCGGGAGGCCATTGAGATTCAAAAACATGACAATTTCAACAGGAAGGAAGAGACCTTGAAGTTAAACCAGATCTGGAACCCAGTGCTCAAAAAGACAACAACGTTTCCAATCAAATCGACACCTGACGTCAGAACAACTACGTCATCAATAACCACCTCATCAGTATCCACCACATCAATATCCACGTCATCAATCTCCACGTCACCAACGAACACGTCAGGGACAACAAGCTACCCAGCCACAAATAGGTATAAATACAACCTAAGACCCAGGACGAGATAGTTTCATTAGTGCATCGGAGATGGCGACACCTCTGAAGAAGCTTGCCACTCGAGCAAGCGAAACGTTAGGAAGCAATTCCAACAGACGACGGCCGTTACACCCGATAAAAAACAGTGTTATAAAGTTTGAACTCTTCCAGCACCATGAGAATTACGGTGGTACCCAACTATCTTATTTCCGGAAGAAATAAACAATCGACCGCCGCGAGCAATCTCGATCCGCTAAATTAACCTGATACAAACAATTCCACAAACTTTCAGACAATGACATGCCGCACCAGATGTGTACGATAACTGTCTCGTATTTAATTTTCAAACACGAATTTGCTAAATGCAATTTACGTTTATTATTCTATCGATGGATTTATTAAATCATTCATCTAAGGGTCAGTTATAGATTGGTGGTTCCTTTGGTAGTTTCAATATGTAGTCGTACACGTTACTTAATTGTTGTACATCCGTTTTTTATTTATTGGGTGTTCTTGTGCCTTTATATGTATCATCTCTAATATAATCCTTTTTTATGTAATTTATAGGCAGGAAATATATTTTGTTAATAAATTCAATTTTAATAAATTTATTAAATAATAAAAATCCACGAATTAATTATCCACGAATTAAGAATATATTTTAAATCCCCACACTTTATAGGCAGAAACCGTATTTTTTGTAAATAAATTAAATTTTTAATAAATTTATTGAATAGATAAAAATCCACGAATTAATTATTCACGAATTAATTATCCCGAATTGAAAATATTTTTAAATCCCCACTTCATAGGCAGAAAACCGTATTTTTTGTTAATAAATTGAATTTTTAATAAATTTATTAAATAAATGAAAATCCACGAATTAATTATCCACGAATTAATTATCCACGAATTAAAAATATTTTTAAATCCCTACACTTTATAGGCAGGAAACCGTATTTTCTGTTAATAAATTAAATTTTCAATAAATTCATTGAATAAATGAAAATCCACGGATTAATTATCCACGAATTAGAAATATTTTTAAATCCCCACTTTATGGGCAGGAAACCGTATTTTTGTTAATTAATTGAATTTTTAATAAATTTATTAAATAAATAAAAATTCACGAATTAATTTTCCACGAATTAATTATCCACGAATTGAAAATATTTTCAAATCCTCACACTTTATAGGCAGGAAACCGCATTTTTGTTGATAAAGTAAATTTTTAATAAATTTATTAAATGAATAAAAATCCACGAATTAATTATCAACGAATTGAAAATATTTTTAAATCCTCACACTTTATAGGCAGGAAACCGTATTTTTGTTAATGAATTAAATTTTTAATTAATTTATTAAATGAATAAAAATCCACGAATTAATTATCCACGAATTGATTATCCACGAAATCAAAATATTTTTAATTCCTCACACTTTATAGGGAAACCGTATTTTTGTTAATAAATTGAGTTTTTAACAAGTTTACTAAATAAATAAAAATCCACGAATTAATTATCCACGAATTAAAAATATTTTTAAATCCTCACGCTTCATAGGAAGGAAACCGTATTTTTTTAATAAATTAAATTTTTAATAAATTTATTGAATAAATAAAAATCTACGAATTATTTATCCACGAATTGAAAGTATTTTTAAATTCCACACATTGTAGGCAGGAAACCGTATTTTTGTTAATGAATTAAATTTTTAATAAATTCATCAAATGAATAAAAATCCACGAATGAGTTATACACGAATTAAAAATATTTTCAAATCCCCACACTTTATAGGCAGGAAACCCTACTTTTTGTTAATGAATTAAATTTTTAATGAATTTATTTAATGAATGAAAACCACGAATTAATTGTCCACGAATCAAAAATATTTTTAAATCCCCACACTTTATATGCAGGAAACCGTATTTTTCTGTCAATAAATTAACAACATTCCCAAGAAAAAAAGGATGGAAAGGATTTTGAACGAAATATAATAGATAACTCCGGTTATCCGACTCGTTCAGTTTTCGCGAGCCAGTTTCTCCTAGCGATGGTGTTGGACAATCGCGCAGTGCGTTGGGTGAATCTCGGCGCCCAAATGACAACCAACCCCATTTCGATAGGCGTTTTGACAATGATGATATGAGACGTGGTACGGAGGATAAGAGTGTCAAATTATGTAGATCGTAGAACGGACGAATTTCGGTGGTACGACCGGATGTAGCCGTCCATTCCTTTCTAGCACCTATTCGAGTTCGATAGTTCCTATTCAGGACACACTTCGAAAATTAGGCTTGCGGTTCAATGGAATAGACCGGGCGGAATCATCTTGAAGTCGTATACTGGAATGTCGGGCTATGTTTCGGAGTCGGACGGCGAAGTATTGCGATGTGTTTCATTCTTTCTTACCGATCGTGCGTGGGAAGGGTATTATGCTAAAAACACTGTTGGCGTCATTTTGAAGATTTTGTCGAATCGTTTCGGCGTCGTTTTCGAGATCATCGTCCCGAGCGACTATCCTAAATGAAATTATTAGGCGTACGCAAGGTCCGGACGAACCGATGTTGGAATATTTAACTAGCATTCAGTGCTTGTCTAAGAAAGCCTCGCCTTCATTGTCCGAAAGCGAATTGATTGAATACGCTTATCGCAATCTACTGCCGCGGATAAGTCAATTTATATCGTACCGAGAGGTTCGAAATTTTGAAGATTTAGAAGAGATCGCGTCGGACACCGAGCAACGTCAGATAACAGGCAGATCATATCTTCCGCCACCGTCGGCCGAGAGATCAGTCTATTCCGAGTTAGCGTACCGTAGCCCCAAAATTCGCGAAATTACCGGTCGTGTCGAGACCAACACGTCGGTTTGAATACGGTAGCAGATCAAAGGTTGAAACCGTGGGATTCAGGGCGGACAATATAAACGAATTTTCTGTGGTCACGGAGAGAAATGATTCGCGTCGTGGAGGAAAATCGGTTGTAAAGATGAAAAACCTGGGCCTTCCACGGACTTCGCGAAGGAAGATTTCGAGCCTGCTTCAGAAGAAGTAGTTGATTTAAAAATCCTGTTGGAATTGCGGAGACATTGCTCATCGGTTTTTACGTTGTCCGAAAAGCTTCGTCGTTTTTGTTTTGGATACGGACAGGCTGGTGTACATAAGACACATTGCACGTTTTGTCAATAGAAAAATTGAGTTCGGGAAATGCGACGGGAATTGGTACTAAGGGCTCCGTCAATTCCTGTCCAACGTAAAGAGCCCAATGTAAACATTAGTAAACCGGTCAGTAGAGTGGAAGGTTTAGATTTCGACCAGGATGGTTTCTTACGCGTGTGGGTCGATGGTGCTTGTTCGTTCAACGGCAAAGATAGAGCAGTGGCTGGAATTGGAGTGTGGTTTAGCGAGTCCCACCCATTCAATTATTCCAAACAATTACGGGAACACGCGACGAACCAACGCGCGGAAATTTTAGCGGTGTCGAAGGCTGCAGAGTAAGTAAAACATCAATGGCCAAATATTAATGAATTACGTATATATTTCGATTCAAAATATATTCGTGACTGTTGGACGGTGTGAATTCCGATGTGGAATCGCAGTGATGGGCCAGTCGACTACGAAAAATGTCGTAAATCGGGATTCGTTGGAGCCGTTAGCAAAACGTCTGCGTACTTTTGAGGACGTAGATATTCGCTTTGTACCATCGCATTCGGGAGAGTTAGGAAATACTAAGGTTGATGAGTTGGCTCGTACAGCTGCGCGGGCTAATTTGGAGGCAGATGAAGAGAAATCCGGGACAATGGCGCAAATCTCGTCAGGTCGCGTCATTCGTGCAACGGTGTTGCCCCATTGATACTGGATATCAAGGTGGCAGGCATTCCTACTCGTGGTTTGATTGATTCGGAGCAACACGAACGTTTTGAATTCGAGCACCTGCGATAAATGTCGGAAATTTGGTAATGTCAATCCCAATGAAACGTTGAAAGTTCGGTTGGCGAATGGTACTATTGTTACCACTTCGGGTGCCGCAGTATTCGCGTTTGAGGTCGAGGACGTAAGCGTTGGTTGCAAGTTTATTGCATTCCGGATTTGGCCGAATCGTGTGTGTTAGGTTTAGATTTTCTGGAAAGTTTGGTATTGTCTTGATTTTTCGGACAGAACTTGGCGGTTCACCGGGACGTTAAAGACAAAGTTCTCATTTGGTCCAGACCGTGCGTCTGCCGCCCTTTCAACTGTTGCGAATTGTCTGAAATAAGTAGCGAACAAATTAAAAACTGCGCCATATGCTAGATCAAGAGAGATCCGCTTCCGGAGAAGCTAACAAAACTCATCTTGCGGAACACCACATCGATGTTGGTCAACACTCACCTATCAAACAGCGATTCCGCGCAGTAGCTCCAAGTATTTATCAATATATTTGTGGTGAGATTGATCGAATGTTGTCGGAAGGAATAATTGAACCCTCAACGAGTGCTTGGTCCAATCCATCGTAGTCGTGAAAGATCCAACGGAAAAAACGGTTTTGTTCAGATTTTAGAGCGGTTAATAAAATCACGAAAAAAGATAGTTATCCGATACCTTTGATGAACACTATCCTGGATCAATTAAGGGATGCACGTAATATATCCACTATCGATCTGAGTCAAGCGTATCATCAAATACCGTTATCCAAGGAAAGTCGAGAAATAACTGCCTTTGCCCTTCCGGGTAAAGGGTTGTTCCAATACCGGGTAATGCCGTTTGGCCTTACTAACGCGCCGGCCACGTTCCAACGTTTTGTCGATGAGTTGTTCGGTTCTGACTTTGGGAATAACGTATTTAAATATTTGGACGATATAATAGTGGTATATGGAGATTTTGAGACGCACATACAGTGCCTGCAACGCGTGCTTCGTCGGTTGAAGGAGGCGAATCTAACCGTGAATCGCGATAAGTGCGAGTTCGTTCGTTCTCGTGTTCCGTATCTAGGCTTCATTCTTGATAATTCCGGTTTGCATGTAGACCCGAATAAAATCGAGCCTCTTAAACTTGGATAACCCACGATCGTTGAGACAGGTACGACGGCTTTTAGGGATAGTTACTTGGTATCGTCGTTTTGTGCCGGATTTGGCAGTTTTAGTGGAACCAATAGCGAAATTAACTAGGAAAGGACAGAAATTCGTGTGAGTACCGAACAATCTGATGCGTTTAGTCGAATAAAGAAAGTTTTAACTTCTGCCCCAGTGTTGGGATGTCCCAAGTTCGAGCTACCTTTTGTTTTGCAATGTCATGCCAGCACTGAAGAACTGAGTGCAATTTTAAGCCAAGAATTTGACGGACGCGAAACGGTCATACCGTATGGCAGTCGTATTCTAACCGAGGCGGAGCGAAAATTTTCGGAAATAGAGCGTGAGTATTTAGCGGTCATTTGGGCCGTAATGAAATTCTGTACGTATCTTGAAGGAACGACATATAAAGTTTATGCCGGAGGTTTACAATGGCTTTTAAACCATAAAAATGCATCCGGGCGCTCAAGTCGTTGGATTTTGGCTCTCAAGACCAAAATTTCCAAATTTGTCATAGAGCGGGAACATCTAATTGTTTGCCGGAAATTCTGGCGCGTACGCCGGATGAATCTGATGCGCGGTGCTCAAATTTGAACACTGAATTTAGCGATGATTCCGATTCGTGGTACGTGAGTCGTTTCAAAGCTTTGAAATCGGAACCAGACAAACATCCTGACTGGAAGATAATGGACGGTCGACTCTATTACTATCGGTCGCGAAACTTATTGAACGAGGTAATGACTGATCGGGAAGCTTGGAAGCTGGTGATCCTCGGCGATTGCGTACGTCGTGTTATCTGACGTTGCTCGGTGTCCGACGCGATCTCTTCTAAATCTTCAAAATTTCGAACCTCTCGGTACGATATTAGAATCTTCTTATGAATTAAAACGGTTGTTGGCTCGCGAGCATGTATTAAAATTGTACCGTCTATCGGCAAAAACCGAACTCCACACCGATGCTTCACATTTCGGGTATGGAGCTATTTTGATGCAATTAGACTCAGACGACGGCAAGTTTCTCTTTTCTAAATCTACGAACAATACTACCTCGAATTCTACAACAATACTCATCGTAAACATCACGTGGCAAAGTGCCCAAAAGTGACAGTTTACCTCCTTCAACTCTCACTCAAGCTCAACCAACGAACGACATGTAAGCAATCTCCAAGATAAAATTCTGTCGCGTCACTTTCAGAAAATTGTCGACTTCAGGAAGAAACGAAATAATGGTAGAAAGCGTTAAAAGTGCTTTTACATTTTCAAACTATTCCCAATGTGGGACGGCGTGACGGAAGACGATCTGCATCTTAACAGGAAAATTCTTCTGTTCTTGAGTCCCGCAATCTTCATATTCAAACTCGCCCATCTCTTCATCGATCGCGTAATCGAACTACCGTATGACGAACTTATTTCTTGATAAAAACCCATCAGAAACTAATATTTCCTTATTAATATTCTCGACCGTTGAAATAACAATAAATTGAATTGACTTGATTATCGGGTTTCGGTCCAGAGTAGAGTAGGATGTTAAAACGTTATTCTACTTTAAATTATTTAATCCTCGATATTTCGCGAACATTTCGAACGCATCCTCGGGAGTACTGCAAGCAGAACAGAAAACACGATCAAATAGACGGGCAAGCAAAAATAATACCACTTACTGAATCTAAAATAGTTAACTACATTAAATGAACAAGAACCAGGATAACACAATACGTCAGTTGTGAATTAAAATCGGCGACACACTGAATATAAACATTAATAACCGTTCGTTCTTCCGTCTGAAAACATCGACAGTCATTAAGCTATCACAGCTGATGCGATAATTTAAAAAACAAGATTTCAACAAAAATTCACGGAGCGTCTGCAAAAACCTCCTAAATTAACCAATCAGTACAATGATGATACAACAAAGTCATAGATTCTATGCTAGAATACGCAATGAATGAAGTGAACAATTATGACTATCAAACAAAATTAGATCATCAAACTGCTACTCATTTATTAAATCGAAAACATTATTGTAAATATTGCTCAGGCCCTCGGTGTCCGCCTTAAAGTTAACGGTATGTTCGGTCCTTACAATGTGATACATCTCCAAAAGAGACGATTCTTATAAGGAATGATTCGATCCAAAATTTCCACGCTTTCCAAGTTAGGGTGATGTCCCGTGTCAACATGGTGTGCGGCTAAAGCGCAGGACCTCTTCCCAATCTTACAGTCACTCTTATGCTGAGTTATCCGTCTACCCAGCCATTGTGTCGTCTGACCAATATAGCACTTGTTACAGTTTGTACAAGGAATCTTATATATTACGTCACTGTTTAACAATATTGCAGTTTTTACTTTAAATTTTGAGAAAAGTTTTCCATTAGTTTCAGTATTACATCTTACGATATTAACGTCCGTACAACGCCTCAACACGGACACCACTGGATTAGACAATCCATGGATCATTGGTAATTTAAAATATCTGACGTTCTCTTCCAAAATCTGATCTACTTGTCCATCAAAGAAGTTTGAATTATATATGATCTTATTCAAAATATGTTTAGGGTAACCGTTGTTTAGAAAAATATCAAACAACTTCTTCAAATTTGCCTCATGGAATTCGTCGTCACTTATGTGACAAATTCTATTTTCATAGCTTTTATAGTGTTGAACTTGTATCTGTTTGGGTGATCTGAGTAATAATTCATGAAACGGCCAGACGAAGTTGGTTTCTGGTACCAATCAAGGATAATACTATTTTCCGATGTTCTAGTCACTCTAGTGTCAAGGAATGGAATACTGCCTTCATCCTCCATCTCCAATGTGAACTGCAAACGTTCATTAAATGCATTAAATAAACCTAACGTGATTTGAATCTGGTCAATGGAACACAAGTTATGATATCATCAACGTATTTGTACATAAACGGCAATTCGAAAGGTAACTTCGGTATAGTGTATATAAATAATATTATGAATATTATAAATATAAATATAAATATTATTATAATTAAGGTAATATATAAACTTAAGAATATATAATTTTTATAAATTAAAAAAGATAAATTTGTTATATGTAAGAACTAATAAAGAGAGAGATATCCACGACTGATATTCTCGAGAGATATCCACGAATGATATTCTCGAGAGATATCCACGAGTGATATTCTCGAGAGATATCCACGAGTGATATTCTCGAGAGATATCCTGTCTGTGAATACGTGAACCGTGCGTGAGTGAGGCGAAACCGTGGTATAGCGAAACCCGCAGTAAGTTCCCTTCCGTTGTCATATTATTTCTACGGTTCCTTGTGCACCGTGAGTCTAACGAACTTCTCCCGGAGGTGGCCATGTGATTGTGGGTTTCAATAACTTGCAGTCATAGTGGGCACCGTCCGGAAGAATAGAGTGACGAGTTGAAAGGAACCACCATCAAAGATTGATAGCAAGCTGCCATCCACTATTCGCTATTCGCTATCCGCTATCCGCTATTCGCTGTTCACTATTCACTACCCGCTATCCGCTATGCGCTATTCGCTATTAGCTATTCGCTATTCGCTATCCGCTACTCGCTATTAGCTATTTGCTATCCGCTATTCGCTATTTGCTATTCATTATTCACTGTCCGTTAGTTTATCGGGCGAAGTAAGTTTCCGCTGGTGAATCTATTAGCCCTCTGGTACTGGTTTTTAGATGTATTATCGCTACCGTCGTGGGATAAATTGTAAATAGTGTAAATAAATTGTAAATAGTAGTTTTTAGTATTTTCCGCCGGACACTTAGTCGATTTCGGACACCTTCAATCGATTTATCTTTTTGGGGAATTTTCTTCTCCCGGTGAATACAGACCCCTGGAATTCGTCTTTCTCTGACTGTAGTGTACCCCGGCGCAAGTGGACCGTACCACTTAAAATCAGGTGGCGCCAGAAAATACCCCGAACGAAGCTGCGCTAGTCATATTAACATCCTGTAGTACGACCTTGGAGTCGGTGACATTAACGCGCGCATCCGCCAGATAGCAACAACCGTATAGGAACAGAGTTCTGTTGTTCAGCTTTACCCGCCTGGCATCCGAATAGGAGTCGGTAAGAGGGGTCGCGTCATAAAAGAGGCGACCGAGCAGGAAAGCGACACAAAAATTGCGCCCGAGCAGGGACGTCAGAAACTTTAAGGATTTAAGTTAAATAAACTTACAACCTTCAAAGTTGTCAATGAAAATTATTCAAGCCTTAGGGTTTATTTTTCAAATTCGCAATTTGAATTATAAGACTTGATAAACGAATTTAATTCTTAAATAAATTTACAATTTATCGCCCAAATCAGCCACTTTATCGAATAAATGATTTCTTTCACAAATCACAAAGATATTGGAACTCTATACTTTCTGTTTGGACTTTGAGCGGGATTAGTTGGGACATCACTAGAGTTTTAATTCGACTTGAATTAAGAACCAGGAACATTAATTGAAACGACCAAATTTATAATATTATTGTTTAGCCCATGCTTTTATTATAATTTTTTCATAGTTATACCAGTTATAATTGGAGGATTTGGAAATTGACTTTTCCTCCAATAATTGGTGCCCCTGATATGGCCTTCCCTCGATTGAATAATATAAGATTCTGGCTTTTCCATCTTCTTTAAGATTATTAATCCTAAGAAGATTGATTGAAAGAGGGGCAGGTACAGGTTGAACAGTTTACCCACCATTGTCTAGAAACTTGGCTCATAGAGGAGCATCGGTAGACTTATCTATTTTTAGACTACATATAGCTGGAATCTCATCAATTTTAGGAGCGATTAATTTCATTTCCACTATTATTAATATACGAGCTTTCATAGAATTTAAACTAATTCCTCTTTTTGTTTGATCTGTTTTTATTACAGCGATTCTTCTTCTTCTTTCCTCCCAGTCTCAGCTGGAACAATTACGATACTTTTAACAGACCGTAATATTAAAACCTCATTTTTGACCCTGCAGGCGGAGGACCCAATTTTGTACCAACACTTATTCTGATTTTTTGGACATCCAGAAGTTTATATTCTAATTCTTCCTGGGTTTGGTCTAATCTCACATATTATTAGCCAAGAAAGAGATAAAAAATGCCTTTGGAAGATTAGGCATAATTTATGCTATAATAACAATTGGAATTTTAGGGTTTGTAGTCTGAGCGCACCACATATTCACAGTAGGGATAGATGTTGATACACGAGCATATTCTACTTCAGCTACAATAATTATCGCAGTACCTACAGGTATCAAAATTTTTTCTTGGCTAGCTACTCTTCATGGAAATCGATTTAACTACAGCCCCTCCCTCTCTTTCATGAGCTTTAGGATTTTTATTTTTATTAACAATTGGAGGTCTTACGGGAGTGATTCTCGCTAATTCATCTATTGATATTGGTCTTCACTACACATATTATGTAGTAGCACACTTTCATTATGTTCTTTCAATAGAAGCTGTCTTTGCTATTATAGCAATACTAATCCATCGATTCAACTTATTTGCTAATTTTTCTTTAAATAACACACTTTACCTTTTCCCTCAACATTTTCAGGATTAAGAGGTATGCCTCGACGTTTTCTGATTACCCAGATGCTTGCACCTTATGAAATAAAATCTCCTCAATCGGCTCTATAATTTCAACCATTAGAGTTATTCTTCAAATTTTTATTATGAGAAAGATTTTATTCTTATCGAATAAAACTTTACTCTCTTCGTCTCCCTCCTTAATTGAATGATTTCAATTAAAACCTCCAATAGAGTAAAGATACTCAGAACTCTCTATTCTTTCTAATTCCTAATATGGCAGATTAGTGCAATGGATTTAAACCCCATAAATAAAACTATGTTTTTGTTAGAAATTGCTACATGAAAACCAATCTCTTCCTAGATAGATCTTCTTTTCTTCTAGAACAATTAAGTTTCTCTCATGACCATTCACTCTTAATTTTAAATTTAATTACATGTCTTATCGCCTACATGATAGTAGAATTATTTATTAATAAAATAGTAACAAATCTTTTAATTGAAGCTTAATTACTTGAATTAATTTGAACTTTCCTCCCAGCTCTAATATTAATTTTTATTGCCTTACCTCTCTAAAATTAATTTATTCAATTGATAAGTGACGAAACCCTTTAATTACTATTAAAACTTTAGGACATCAATGGTACTGGTCCTACGATACAGAGATTTCAATAATATTGAATTTGACTCTTACATAATTCCTTTAAATGAACTAAATAACTTTAATTTCCGATTAATTGAAGTTGACAACCGAATTATTTTACCTAATGAAACTCAAGTCCGTGTGTTAGCCTCCTCAACTGATGTAATTCACTCTTGAACTATCCCGTCAATTGGCATCAAAATAGACGCTTCCCTGGCCGTTTAAACCAAGGCAGTTTACCCTTAGACGAACTGGTTTATTTTATGAACAATGCTCAGAAATTTGTGGAACTAAATTCATACCAATTTGCCTAGAAAGAATTTCTCAATCTTTTTTATTGAATGACTAAAAGATTCTCATTAGATGGCTGAAAGAAAGCGCTGGTCTCTTAAACCATCTTATAGTAATTTACAATTACTTCTAATGAAAAATTAGTTAATTCATAACTTTAGTTGGTCAAACTAAAATAATTCTAAAAATAATTTTGTATCCTCAAATAATACCTCTAAATTGCTTCCCTTATAATCTTTTTTATTTTCATTCATTTATTTATTAATATCATCTTATATTTTAATTTAAACTATAATTTATTTTAATTGGAAAAAAATCAATAAACAAATCAAGTGAACATGATAAGAAATCTTCTTTCATCTTTCAATCCAACAACTTCTTTTAATCTTTCATTAAATTGAATAAGATCTTTAATTGTTTTAATTTTAATTCCTAATCTTTTTTGAATTATTCTAACCGATTAAACAATTTTTGAATTCAATTTTAAAGCTTTGAATAAAGAATTAAGAATTCTAGTAAAATTAAATTCAAGAACCCTAATTTTTATTAGTCTTTCAGTTTTTATTTTAATTAACAATTTTTAGGCCTTCACCCTTATATTTTTACAAGATCAAGACATATAACTTTTCGTTATCATTAACTCTACCTCTATGAGTTTCATTTATATCATTTGGATGATTAACAAATACATACCATATATTATCGCATCTAATACCTCAAGGGACACCCCTGCATTAATACCTTTAATAATTTGTATTGAAACTATTAGAAATTTAATCCGACCAGGAACCTTAGCTATCCGACTTTCAGCAAATATAATTGCAGGACATTTACTCCTAACTCTTTAGAAAACACAGGTAATTTACTAAATTTTCATTAACCATTTTAATTTTTACCCAAATCTTATTAATGATCCTGAAATCTGCTGTTGCTATAATCCAAGCACGTTTTCTCAATTTTAAGAACTCTTCATTCTAGAAGTAATCTATGTCTCAAAATCACCCATTCCATCTAGTAACATATAGGCCTTGACCTTTATTAGGCTCCTTAACTTTCTTTTATAATAAAAATTATGGATTTATTCAATTTCTTTAATTCTAAATTTATTTTGATTAATTTTATTATAATCATTTTAATTATATACTAATGATGACGAGATGTCACTCGTGAAAGTACACTTCAAGGAAATCACACTAAAAGTAAACCTAGGGTTACGAATCAGAATAATTCTTTTATTGTTCCGAATATTTTTTATCACATTTTTTTCAAGGTATTTTCATGCAAGTAGATGTTGATACACGAGCATATTCTACTTCAGCTACAATAATTATCGCAGTACCTACAGGTATCAAAATTTTTTCTTGGCTAGCTACTCTTCATGGAAATCAATTTAACTACAGCCCCTCCCTCTCTTTCATGAGCTTTAGGATTTTTATTTTTATTAACAATTGGAGGTCTTACGGGAGTGATTCTCGCTAATTCATCTATTGATATTGGTCTTCACTACACATATTATGTAGTAGCACACTTTCATTATGTTCTTTCAATAGAAGCTGTCTTTGCTATTATAGCAAGACTAATCCATCGATTCAACTTATTTGCTAATTTTTTTTAAATAACACTTTACCTTTTCCCTCAACATTTTTAGGATTAAGAGGTATGCCTCGACGTTATTCTGATTACCCAGATGCTTACACCTATGAAATAAAATCTCTCAATGGGCTCTATAATTTCAATCATTAGAGTTATTCTTTTAATTTTTATTATATGAGAAAGATTTTATTCTTATCGATAAAACTTTACTCCCTTCATCTCCCTCCTCAATTGAATGATTTCAATTAGGACCTCCAATAAAGCATAGATACTCAGAACTCCTATTCTTCTTTATTATCTAATATGGCAGATTAGTGCAATGGTTTAAACCCCATAAAAAAACTATGATTTTGTTAGAAATTGCTACATAAAAACCAATATATATAAGTCGAATTCGAGGTCGGTAATTTGAAGAGCGATTGAATTCGAGGTTATTAATTTGAGTAGTGATCAATTTGGGTTGGTAATTTGGTAGTGATTGAATTCGAGTTGGTTATCTGAAGCGATCAGAATTTGAGGTCGGTAATTTGAGAGAGATCGAATTCGAGGTTGGTAATTTGAGTAGCGATCGAATTCGAGGTTGTTAATTTGAGTAGTAATCGAATTCGAGGTTGGTAATTTCAGTAGTGATCGAATTTGAGGTCGGTAATTTGAGTGCCGATCGATTTGAGGTCAATAATTTGAGTAGTGATTGAATTCGAGGTTGGTAATTTGATAGTGATAGAATTCGAGGTCAGTAATCAAGTAGCGATTGAATTCGAGGTTGGTAATTTGGTAGTGATCAATTCGAGGTCGGTAATTTGAGTGGCGATTGATTCGAGGTTGGTAATTTAGTGCGATTGAATTTGAGGTTGGTAATTTGAGTAGTGATCAATTTGAGGTTGGTTATTTGAGTAGTGATCGAATTTGAGGTCGGTAAATCGAGTAGCGAGCGAATTTGAGGTCGGTAATTTGAGTTGTGATTGAATTCGAGGTTGGTAATTTAATCCACGAATTAATTGTCCAAGAATTAAAAGTATTTTTAAATCCCCACACTTTATAGGCAAAACCGTATTTTTTGTTGATAAATTAAATTTTTAATAGATTTATTAAATGAATAAAAATCCACGAATTAATTATCCAAGAATTAAAAGTATTTTTAAATCCCCACACTTTATAGGCAGAAAACCGTATTTTTTTGTTAATAAATCAAATTTTTAATAAGTTTATTGAATAAATGAAAATCCACGAATTAATTATCCACGAATTAAAAATATTTTTAAATCCTCACACTTTATAGGCAGGAAACCGTATTTTTTTGTAAATAGATTGGATTTTCAATAAATTCATTAAATAAATGAAAATCCACGAATTAATTATCCACGAATTAATCATCCACGAATTAAAAATATTTTTAAATACCCACACTTTATGGGCAGGAAACCGTGTTTTTCGTTAATAAATTAAATTTTTAATAAATTTATGTAATAAATAAAAGTCCACGAATTAATTATCCACGTATTAAAAATATTTTCAAATCCCCACACTTTATACGCAAAAAACCGTATTTTTCTGTTAATAAATTAAATTTTTAATAGATTTATCAAATAAATAAAAATCCACGAATTAATTGTCCAAGAATTAAAAGTATTTTTAAATCCCCACACTTTATAGGCAGGAAACCGTATTTTTTTGTTAATAAATTTATTGAATAGATAGAAATCCACGAATGAATTATTCACGAATTAATTATCCACGAATTAAAAATATTTTTAAATCCCCACACTTCATAGGCAGAAAACCGTATTTTTTGTTAATAAATTGAATTTTTAATAAATTTATCAAATAAATAAAAATCCACGAATTTATAATACACGAATTAATTATCCACGAATTGAAAATATTTTTAATTCCCCACACTTTATAGGCAGGAAATCGTATATCGTATATCGTATTTTTCTGTTAATAAATTAAATTTTCAATAAATTCATTGAATAAATAAAAATCCACGAATTAATTATCCACAAATTAGAAATATCTTTAAATCCCCACACTTTATAGGCAGGAAACCGTATTTTTTTGTTAATTAATTGAATTTTTAATAAATTTATCAAATAAATAAAAATTCACGAATTAATTTTCCACGAATTAATTATCCACGAATTAAAAATATTTTCAAATCATCACACTTTATAGGCAGGAAACCGCATTTTTCGTTAATAAAGTAAATTTTCAATAAATTTAATAAATAAATAAAAACCCACGAATTAATTATCCACGAATTAATTATCAACGAATTGAAAATATTTTTGAATCCCCACACTTTATAGGCAGGAAACCGTATTTTTTTGTTGATAAATTAAATTTTTGATAAATTTATTAAATAAATAAAAATCCACGAATTAATTTTCCACGAATTCATCATCCACGAATTAAAAATATTTTTAAATCCCCACACTTTATAGGCAGGAAACCGTATTTTTTGTTAATAAATTAAATTTTTAATAAATTTATGTAATAAATAAAAATCCACGAATTAATTATCCACGAATTGAAAATATTTTTAAATCCCCACACTTTATAGGCAAAAAACCGTATTTTTTTGTTAATGAATTAAATTTTTAATAGATTTATTAAATAAATAAAAATCCACGAATTAATTATCCAAAAATGAAAAATATTTTTAAATCCCCACACTTTATAGGCAGAGAACCTTATTTTTTTGTTAATAAATTAAATTTTTAATAAATTTATTAAATAAATGAAAATCCACGAATGAATTATCCATGAATTAAAAATATTTTTAAATCCTCACGCTTTATAGGCAGGAAACCGTTTTTTTTGTTAATAAATCGAATTTTTAATGAATTTATTGAAAAAATAAAAATCCACGAATGAATTATCCATGAATTAAAAATATTTTTAAATCCCCACACTTTATAGGCAGGAAACCATATTTTTTGTTAATAAATTCAATTTTTAATAAATTTATTAAATAATAAAAAATCCACGAATTAATTATCCACGAATTAAGAATATTTTTAAATCCCCACACTTTATAGGCAGGAAACCGTATTTTTTTGTAAATAAATTAAATTTTTAATAAATTTATTGAATAGATAAAAATCCACGAATTAATTATTCACGAATTAATTATCCCCGAATTGAAAATATTTTTAAATCCCCACACTTCATAGGCAGAAAACCGTATTTTTTTGTTAATAAATTGAATTTTTAATAAATTTATTAAATAAATGAAAATCCACGAATTAATTATCCACGAATTAATTATCCACGAATTAAAAATATTTTTAAATCCCTACACTTTATAGGCAGGAAACCGTATTTTTCTGTTAATAAATTAAATTTTCAATAAATTCATTGAATAAATGAAAATCCACGGATTAATTATCCACGAATTAGAAATATTTTTAAATCCCCACATTTATGGGCAGGAAACCGTATTTTTGTTAATTAATTGAATTTTTAATAAATTTATTAAATAAATAAAAATTCACGAATTAATTTTCCACGAATTAATTATCCACGAATTGAAAATATTTTCAAATCCTCACACTTTATAGGCAGGAAACCGCATTTTTTGTTGATAAAGTAAATTTTTAATAAATTTATTAAATGAATAAAAATCCACGAATTAATTATCAACGAATTGAAAATATTTTTAAATCCTCACACTTTATAGGCAGGAAACCGTATTTTTTTGTTAATGAATTAAATTTTTAATTAATTTATTAAATGAATAAAAATCCACGAATTAATTATCCACGAATTGATTATCCACGAAATCAAAATATTTTTAATTCCTCACACTTTATAGGCGGGAAACCGTATTTTTTGTTAATAAATTGAGTTTTTAACAAGTTTACTAAATAAATAAAAATCCACGAATTAATTATCCACGAATTAAAAATATTTTTAAATCCTCACGCTTCATAGGAAGGAAACCGTATTTTTTTGTTAATAAATTAAATTTTTAATAAATTTATTGAATAAATAAAAATCTACGAATTATTTATCCACGAATTGAAAGTATTTTTAAATTCCCACACTTTGTAGGCAGGAAACCGTATTTTTGGTTAATGAATTAAATTTTTAATAAATTCATCGTCGTTTTCGAGATCATCGTCCCGAGCGACTATCCTAAATGAAATTATTAGGCGTACGCAAGGTCCGGACGAACCGATGTTGGAATATTTAACTAGCATTCAGTGCTTGTCTAAGAAAGCCTCGCCTTCATTGTCCGAAAGCGAATTGATTGAATACGCTTATCGCAATCTACTGCCGCGGATAAGTCAATTTATATCGTACCGAGAGGTTCGAAATTTTGAAGATTTAGAAGAGATCGCGTCGGACACCGAGCAACGTCAGATAACAGGCAGATCATATCTTCCGCCACCGTCGGCCGAGAGATCAGTCTATTCCGAGTTAGCGTACCGTAGCCCCAAAAATTCGCGAAATTACCGGTCGTGTCGAGACCAACACGTCGGTTTGAATACGGTAGCAGATCAAAGGGTTGAAACCGTGGGATTCAGGGCGGACAATATAAACGAATTTTCTGTGGTCACGGAGAGAAATGATTCGCGTCGTGGAGGAAAATCGGTTGTAAAGGATGAAAAACCTGGGCCTTCCACGGACTTCGCGAAGGAAGATTTCCGAGCCTGCTTCAGAAGAAGTAGTTGATTTAAAAAAATCCTGTTGGAATTGCGGAGACATTGCTCATCGGTTTTTACGTTGTCCGGAAAAGCTTCGTCGTTTTTGTTTTGGATACGGACAGGCTGGTGTACATAAGACACATTGCACGTTTTGTCAATAGAAAAAATTGAGTTCGGGAAATGCGAACGGGAATTGGTACTAAGGGCTCCGTCAATTCCTGTCCAACGTAAAGAGCCCAATGTAAACATTAGTAAACCGGTCAGTAGAGTGGAAGGTTTAGATTTCGACCAGGATGGTTTCTTACGCGTGTGGGTCGATGGTGCTTGTTCGTTCAACGGCAAAGATAGAGCAGTGGCTGGAATTGGAGTGTGGTTTAGTGAGTCCCACCCATTCAATTATTCCAAACAATTACGGGAACACGCGACGAACCAACGCGCGGAAATTTTAGCGGTGTCGAAGGCTGCAGAGTAAGTAAAACATCAATGGCCAAATATTAATGAATTACGTATATATTTCGATTCAAAATATATTCGTGACTGTTGGACGGTGTGAATTCCGATGTGGGAATCGCAGTGATGGGCCAGTCGACTACGAAAAAATGTCGTAAATCGGGATTCGTTGGAGCCGTTAGCAAAACGTCTGCGTACTTTTGAGGACGTAGATATTCGCTTTGTACCATCGCATTCGGGAGAGTTAGGAAATACTAAGGTTGATGAGTTGGCTCGTACAGCTGCGCGGGCTAATTTGGAGGCAGATGAAGAGAAATCCGGGACAATGGCGCAAATCTCGTCAGGTCGCGTCATTCGTGCCAACGGTGTTGCCCCCATTGATACTGGATATCAAGGTGGCAGGCATTCCTACTCGTGGTTTGATTGATTCGGGAGCAACACGAACGTTTTTGAATTCGAGCACCTGCGATAAATGTCGGAAATTTGGTAATGTCAATCCCAATGAAACGTTGAAAGTTCGGTTGGCGAATGGTACTATTGTTACCACTTCGGGTGCCGCAGTATTCGCGTTTGAGGTCGAGGGACGTAAGCGTTGGTTGCAAGTGTATTGCATTCCGGATTTGGCCGAATCGTGTGTGTTAGGTTTAGATTTTCTGGGAAAGTTTGGTATTGTCTTGATTTTTTCGGACAGAACTTGGCGGTTCACCGGGACGTTAAAGACAAAGTTCTCATTTGGTCCAGACCGTGCGTCTGCCGCCCTTTCCAACTGTTGCGAATTGTCTGAAATAAGTAGCGAACAAATTAAAAAACTGCGCCATATGCTAGATCAAGAGATTGATCCGCTTCCGGAGAAGCTAACAAAAACTCATCTTGCGGAACACCACATCGATGTTGGTCAACACTCACCTATCAAACAGCGATTCCGCGCAGTAGCTCCAAGTATTTATCAATATATTTGTGGTGAGATTGATCGAATGTTGTCGGAAGGAATAATTGAACCCTCAACGAGTGCTTGGTCCAATCCCATCGTAGTCGTGAAAAGATCCAACGGAAAAAAACGGTTTTGTTCAGATTTTAGAGCGGTTAATAAAATCACGAAAAAAGATAGTTATCCGATACCTTTGATGAACACTATCCTGGATCAATTAAGGGATGCACGTAATATATCCACTATCGATCTGAGTCAAGCGTATCATCAAATACCGTTATCCAAGGAAAGTCGAGAAATAACTGCCTTTGCCCTTCCGGGTAAAGGGTTGTTCCAATACCGGGTAATGCCGTTTGGCCTTACTAACGCGCCGGCCACGTTCCAACGTTTTGTCGATGAGTTGTTCGGTTCTGACTTTGGGAATAACGTATTTAAATATTTGGACGATATAATAGTGGTATATGGAGATTTTGAGACGCACATACAGTGCCTGCAACGCGTGCTTCGTCGGTTGAAGGAGGCGAATCTAACCGTGAATCGCGATAAGTGCGAGTTCGTTCGTTCTCGTGTTCCGTATCTAGGCTTCATTCTTGATAATTCCGGTTTGCATGTAGACCCGAATAAAATCGAGCCTCTCTTAAACTTGGATAACCCACGATCGTTGAGACAGGTACGACGGCTTTTAGGGATAGTTACTTGGTATCGTCGTTTTGTGCCGGATTTGGCAGTTTTAGTGGAACCAATAGCGAAATTAACTAGGAAAGGACAGAAATTCGTGTGGAGTACCGAACAATCTGATGCGTTTAGTCGAATAAAGAAAGTTTTAACTTCTGCCCCAGTGTTGGGATGTCCCAAGTTCGAGCTACCTTTTGTTTTGCAATGTCATGCCAGCACTGAAGAACTGAGTGCAATTTTAAGCCAAGAATTTGACGGACGCGAAACGGTCATACCGTATGGCAGTCGTATTCTAACCGAGGCGGAGCGAAAATTTTCGGAAATAGAGCGTGAGTATTTAGCGGTCATTTGGGCCGTAATGAAATTCTGTACGTATCTTGAAGGAACGACATATAAAGTTTATGCCGGAGGTTTACAATGGCTTTTAAACCATAAAAATGCATCCGGGCGCTCAAGTCGTTGGATTTTGGCTCTCCAAGACCAAAATTTCCAAATTTGTCATAGAGCGGGAACATCTAATTGTTTGCCGGAAATTCTGGCGCGTACGCCGGATGAATCTGATGCGCGGTGCTCAAATTTGAACACTGAATTTAGCGATGATTCCGATTCGTGGTACGTGAGTCGTTTCAAAGCTTTGAAATCGGAACCAGACAAACATCCTGACTGGAAGATAATGGACGGTCGACTCTATTACTATCGGTCGCGAAACTTATTGAACGAGGTAATGACTGATCGGGAAGCTTGGAAGCTGGTGATCCCTCGGCGATTGCGTACGTCGTGTTATCTGACGTTGCTCGGTGTCCGACGCGATCTCTTCTAAATCTTCAAAATTTCGAACCTCTCGGTACGATATTAGAATCTTCTTATGAATTAAAACGGTTGTTGGCTCGCGAGCATGTATTAAAATTGTACCGTCTATCGGCAAAAACCGAACTCCACACCGATGCTTCACATTTCGGGTATGGAGCTATTTTGATGCAATTAGACTCAGACGACGGCAAGTTTCTCTTTTCTAAATCTACGAACAATACTACCTCGAATTCTACAACAATACTCATCGTAAACATCACGTGGCAAAGTGCCCAAAAGGTGACAGTTTACCTCCTTCAACTCTCACTCAAGCTCAACCAACGAACGACATGTAAGCTTAATCTCCAAGGATAAAATTCTCTGTCGCGTCACTTTCAGAAAATTGTCGACTTCAGGAAGAAACGAAATAATGGTAGAAAGCGTTAAAAGTGCTTTTACATTTTTCAAACTATTCCCAATGTGGGACGGCGTGACGGAAGACGATCTGCATCTTAACAGGAAAATTCTTCTGTTCTTGAGTCCCGCAATCTTCATATTCAAACTCGCCCATCTCTTCATCGATCGCGTAATCGAACTACCGTATGACGAACTTATTTCTTGATAAAAACCCATCAGAAACTAATATTTCCTTATTAATATTCTCGACCGTTGAAATAACAATAAATTGAATTGACTTGATTATCGGGTTTCGGTCCAGAGTAGAGTAGGATGTTAAAACGTTATTCTACTTTAAATTATTTAATCCTCGATATTTCGCGAACATTTCGAACGCATCCTCGGGAGTACTACTGCAAGCAGAACAGAAAACACGATCAAATAGACGGGCAAGCAAAAATAATACCACTTACTGAATCTAAAATAGTTAACTACATTAAATGAACAAGAACCAGGATAACACAATACGTCAGTTGTGAATTAAAATCGGCGACACACTGAATATAAACATTAATAACCGTTCGTTCTTCCGTCTGAAAACATCGACAGTCATTAAGCTATCACAGCTGATGCGATAATTTAAAAAACAAGATTTCAACAAAAATTCACGGAGCGTCTGCAAAACCTCCTAAGAATTAACCAATCAGTACAATGATGATACAACAAAGTCATAGATTCTATGCTAGAATACGCAATGAATGAAGTGAACAATTATGACTATCAAACAAAATTAGATCATCAAACTGCTACTCATTTATTAAATCGAAAACATTATTGTAAATATTGCTCAGGCCCTCGGTGTCCGCCTTAAAGTTAACGGTATGTTCGGTCCTTACAATGTGATACATCTCCAAAAAGAGACGATTCTTATAAGGAATGATTCGATCCAAAATTTCCACGCTTTCCAAGTTAGGGTGATGTCCCGTGTCAACATGGTGTGCGGCTAAAGCGCAGGACCTCTTCCCAATCTTACAGTCACTCTTATGCTGAGTTATCCGTCTACCCAGCCATTGTGTCGTCTGACCAATATAGCACTTGTTACAGTTTGTACAAGGAATCTTATATATTACGTCACTGTTTAACAATATTGCAGTTTTTACTTTAAATTTTGAGAAAAGTTTTCCATTAGTTTCAGTATTACATCTTACGATATTAACGTCCGTACAACGCCTCAACACGGACACCACTGGATTAGACAATCCATGGATCATTGGTAATTTAAAATATCTGACGTTCTCTTCCAAAATCTGATCTACTTGTCCATCAAAGAAGTTTGAATTATATATGATCTTATTCAAAATATGTTTAGGGTAACCGTTGTTTAGAAAAATATCAAACAACTTCTTCAAATTTGCCTCGCGGAATTCGTCGTCACTTATGTGACAAATTCTATTTTTCATAGCTTTTATAGTGTTGAACTTGTATCTGTTTGGGTGATCTGAGTAATAATTTATGAAACGGCCAGACGAAGTTGGTTTCTGGTACCAATCAAGGATAATACTATTTTCCGATGTTCTAGTCACTCTAGTGTCAAGGAATGGAATACTGCCTTCATCCTCCATCTCCAATGTGAACTGCAAACGTTCATTAAATGCATTAAATAAACCTAACGTGATTTGAATCTGGTCCAATGGAACACAAGTTATGATATCATCAACGTATTTGTACATAAACGGCAATTCGAAAGGTAACTTCGGTATAGTGTATATAAATAATATTATGAATATTATAAATATAAATATAAATAATATTATAATTAAGGTAATATATAAACTTAAGAATATATAATTTTTTTATAAATTAAAAAAAGATAAATTTGTTATATGTAAGAACTAATAAAGAGAGAGATATCCACGACTGATATTCTCGAGAGATATCCACGAATGATATTCTCGAGAGATATCCACGAGTGATATTCTCGAGAGATATCCACGAGTGATATTCTCGAGAGATATCCTGTCTGTGAATACGTGAACCGTGCGTGAGTGAGGCGAAACCGTGGTATAGCGAAACCCGCAGTAAGTTCCCTTCCGTTGTCATATTATTTCTACGGTTCCTTGTGCACCGTGAGTCTAACGAACTTCTCCCGGAGGAGTGGCCATGTGATTGTGGAGTTTCAATAACTTGCAGTCATAGTGGGCACCGTCCGGAAGAATAGAGTGACGAGTTGAAAGGAACCACCATCAAAGATTGATAGCAAGCTGCCATCCACTATTCGCTATTCGCTATCCGCTATCCGCTATTCGCTGTTCACTATTCACTACCCGCTATCCGCTATGCGCTATTCGCTATTAGCTATTCGCTATTCGCTATCCGCTACTCGCTATTAGCTATTTGCTATCCGCTATTCGCTATTTGCTATTCATTATTCACTGTCCGTTAGTTTATCGGGCGAAGTAAGTTTCCGCTGGTGAATCTATTAGCCCTCTGGTACTGGTTTTTAGATGTATTATCGCTACCGTCGTGGGATAAATTGTAAATAGTGTAAATAAATTGTAAATAGTAGTTTTAGTATTTTTCCGCCGGACACTTAGTCGATTTCGGACACCTTCAATCGATTTATCTTTTTGGGGAATTTTCTTCTCCCGGTGAATACAGACCCCTGGAATTCGTCTTTCTCTGACTGTAGTGTACCCCGGCGCAAGTGGACCGTACCACTTAAAATCAGGTGGCGCCGAGAAAATACCCCGAACGAAGCTGCGCTAGTCATATTAACATCCTGTAG
The DNA here is from genome assembly GCA_020654155.1 of Novius pumilus. Taxonomy (NCBI): domain Eukaryota; kingdom Metazoa; phylum Arthropoda; class Insecta; order Coleoptera; family Coccinellidae; genus Novius; species Novius pumilus. The sequence continues at coordinate 100,053 of JAIFOV010000530.1, read as the reverse complement.
TACGACCTTGGAGTCGGTGACATTAACGCGCGCATCCGCCAGATAGCAACAACCGTATAGGAACAGAGTTCTGTTGTTCAGCTTTACCCGCCTGGCATCCGAATAGGAGTCGGTAAAGAGGGGGTCGCGTCATAAAAGAGGCGACCGAGCAGGAAAGCGACACAAAAATTGCGCCCGAGCAGGGACGCGTCAGAAACTTTAAGGATTTAAGTTAAATAAACTTACAACCTTCAAAGTTGTCAATGAAAATTATTCAAGCCTTAGGGTTTATTTTTCAAATTCGCAATTTGAATTATAAGACTTGATAAACGAATTTAATTCTTAAATAAATTTACAATTTATCGCCCAAATCAGCCACTTTATCGAATAAATGATTTCTTTCCACAAATCACAAAGATATTGGAACTCTATACTTTCTGTTTGGACTTTGAGCGGGATTAGTTGGGACATCACTAAGAGTTTTAATTCGACTTGAATTAAGAACCCCGGGAACATTAATTGGAAACGACCAAATTTATAATATTATTGTTACAGCCCATGCTTTTATTATAATTTTTTCATAGTTATACCAGTTATAATTGGAGGATTTGGAAATTGACTTTTTCCTCCAATAATTGGTGCCCCTGATATGGCCTTCCCTCGATTGAATAATATAAGATTCTGGCTTTTTCCATCTTCTTTAAGATTATTAATCCTAAGAAGATTGATTGAAAGAGGGCAGGTACAGGTTGAACAGTTTACCCACCATTGTCTAGAAACTTGGCTCATAGAGGAGCATCGGTAGACTTATCTATTTTTAGACTACATATAGCTGGAATCTCATCAATTTTAGGAGCGATTAATTTCATTTCCACTATTATTAATATACGAGCTTTCAACATAGAATTTAAACTAATTCCTCTTTTTGTTTGATCTGTTTTTATTACAGCGATTCTTCTTCTTCTTTCCCTCCCAGTCTCAGCTGGAACAATTACGATACTTTTAACAGACCGTAATATTAAAACCTCATTTTTTGACCCTGCAGGCGGAGGAGACCCAATTTTGTACCAACACTTATTCTGATTTTTTGGACATCCAGAAGTTTATATTCTAATTCTTCCTGGGTTTGGTCTAATCTCACATATTATTAGCCAAGAAAGAGATAAAAAATGCCTTTGGAAGATTAGGCATAATTTATGCTATAATAACAATTGGAATTTTAGGGTTTGTAGTCTGAGCGCACCACATATTCACAGTAGGGATAGATGTTGATACACGAGCATATTCTACTTCAGCTACAATAATTATCGCAGTACCTACAGGTATCAAAATTTTTTCTTGGCTAGCTACTCTTCATGGAAATCGATTTAACTACAGCCCCTCCCTCTCTTTCATGAGCTTTAGGATTTTTATTTTTATTAACAATTGGAGGTCTTACGGGAGTGATTCTCGCTAATTCATCTATTGATATTGGTCTTCACTACACATATTATGTAGTAGCACACTTTCATTATGTTCTTTCAATAGAAGCTGTCTTTGCTATTATAGCAATACTAATCCATCGATTCAACTTATTTGCTAATTTTTCTTTAAATAACACACTTTACCTTTTTCCCTCAACATTTTTCAGGATTAAGAGGTATGCCTCGACGTTTTTCTGATTACCCAGATGCTTGCACCTTATGAAATAAAATCTCCTCAATCGGCTCTATAATTTCAACCATTAGAGTTATTCTTCAAATTTTTATTATATGAGAAAGATTTTATTCTTATCGAATAAAACTTTACTCTCTTCGTCTCCTCCTCCTTAATTGAATGATTTCAATTAAAACCTCCAATAGAGTAAAGATACTCAGAACTCCCTATTCTTTCTAATTCCTAATATGGCAGATTAGTGCAATGGATTTAAACCCCATAAATAAAACTATGTTTTTGTTAGAAATTGCTACATGAAAAACCAATCTCTTCCTAGATAGATCTTCTTTTCTTCTAGAACAATTAAGTTTCTCTCATGACCATTCACTCTTAATTTTAAATTTAATTACATGTCTTATCGCCTACATGATAGTAGAATTATTTATTAATAAAAATAGTAACCGTCTTTTAATTGAAGCTTAATTACTTGAAATAATTTGAACTTTCCTCCCAGCTCTAATATTAATTTTTATTGCCTTACCCTCTCTAAAATTAATTTATTCAATTGATGAAGTACGAAACCCTTTAATTACTATTAAAACTTTAGGACATCAATGGTACTGGTCCTACGAATACAGAGATTTCAATAATATTGAATTTGACTCTTACATAATTCCTTTAAATGAACTAAATAACTTTAATTTCCGATTAATTGAAGTTGACAACCGAATTATTTTACCTAATGAAACTCAAGTCCGTGTGTTAGCCTCCTCAACTGATGTAATTCACTCTTGAACTATCCCGTCAATTGGCATCAAAATAGACGCTTCCCCTGGCCGTTTAAACCAAGGCAGTTTTACCCTTAGACGAACTGGTTTATTTTATGAACAATGCTCAGAAATTTGTGGAACTAAATTTATACCAATTTGCCTAGAAAGAATTTCTCAATCTTTTTTTATTGAATGACTAAAAAGATTCTCATTAGATGGCTGAAAGAAAGCGCTGGTCTCTTAAACCATCTTATAGTAATTTACAATTACTTCTAATGAAAAAATTAGTTAATTCATAACTTTAGTTGGTCAAACTAAAATAATTCTAAAAATAATTTTGTATCCCTCAAATAATACCTCTAAATTGGCTTCCCCTTATAATCTTTTTTATTTTCATTCATTTATTTATTAATATCATCTTATATTTTAATTTAAACTATAATTTATTTTTAATTGGAAAAAAAAATACAATAAACAAATCAAGTGAACATGATAAGAAATCTTTTTTCATCTTTCAATCCAACAACTTCTTTTAATCTTTCATTAAATTGAATAAGATCTTTAATTGTTTTAATTTTAATTCCTAATCTTTTTTGAATTATTCCTTACCGATTAAACAATTTTTTGAATTCAATTTTTGAAGCTTTGAATAAAGAATTAAGAATTCTAGTAAAATTAAATTCAAGAACCCTAATTTTTATTAGTCTTTCAGTTTTTATTTTAATTAACAATTTTTTAGGCCTTCACCCTTATATTTTTACAAGATCAAGACATATAACTTTTTCGTTATCATTAACTCTACCTCTATGAGTTTAATTTATATCATTTGGATGATTAACAAATACATACCATATATTATCGCATCTAATACCTCAAGGGACACCCCCTGCATTAATACCTTTAATAATTTGTATTGAAACTATTAGAAATTTAATCCGACCAGGAACCTTAGCTATCCGACTTTCAGCAAATATAATTGCAGGACATTTACTCCTAACTCTTTTAGAAAACACAGGTAATTTACTAAATTTTTCATTAACCATTTTAATTTTTACCCAAATCTTATTAATGATCCTGAAATCTGCTGTTGCTATAATCCAAGCTTACGTTTTCTCAATTTTAAGAACTCTTCATTCTAGAGAAGTAATCTATGTCTCAAAATCACCCATTCCATCTAGTAACATATAGGCCTTGACCTTTATTAGGCTCCCTTGTAACTTTTTCTTTTATAATAAAAATTATGGATTTATTCAATTTCTTTAATTCTAAATTTATTTTGATTAATTTTATTATTATCATTTTAATTATATACTAATGATGACGAGATGTCACTCGTGAAAGTACACTTCAAGGAAATCACACACTAAAAGTAAACCTAGGGTTACGAATCGGAATAATTCTTTTTATTGTTTCCGAATATTTTTTTTATCACATTTTTTTCAAGGTATTTTCATGCAAGTAGATGTTGATACACGAGCATATTCTACTTCAGCTACAATAATTATCGCAGTACCTACAGGTATCAAAATTTTTTCTTGGCTAGCTACTCTTCATGGAAATCAATTTAACTACAGCCCCTCCCTCTCTTTCATGAGCTTTAGGATTTTTATTTTTATTAACAATTGGAGGTCTTACGGGAGTGATTCTCGCTAATTCATCTATTGATATTGGTCTTCACTACACATATTATGTAGTAGCACACTTTCATTATGTTCTTTCAATAGAAGCTGTCTTTGCTATTATAGCAATACTAATCCATCGATTCAACTTATTTGCTAATTTTTCTTTAAATAACACACTTTACCTTTTTCCCTCAACATTTTTCAGGATTAAGAGGTATGCCTCGACGTTTTTCTGATTACCCAGATGCTTGCACCTTATGAAATAAAATCTCCTCAATCGGCTCTATAATTTCAACCATTAGAGTTATTCTTCAAATTTTTATTATATGAGAAAGATTTTATTCTTATCGAATAAAACTTTACTCTCTTCGTCTCCCCTCCTTAATTGAATGATTTCAATTAAAACCTCCAATAGAGTAAAGATACTCAGAACTCCCTATTCTTCTTTATTATCTAATATGGCAGATTAGTGCAATGGATTTAAACCCCATAAATAAAACTATGATTTTGTTAGAAATTGCTACATAAAAAACCAATATATATGATCGAATTCGAGGTCGGTAATTTGAAGAGCGATTGAATTCGAGGTTGGTAATTTGAGTAGTGATCGAATTTGAGTTTGGTAATTTGAGTAGTGATTGAATTCGAGGTTGGTTATCTGAGAAGCGATCGAATTTGAGGTCGGTAATTTGAGTAGAGATCGAATTCGAGGTTGGTAATTTGAGTAGCGATCGAATTCGAGGTTGTTAATTTGAGTAGTAATCGAATTCGAGGTTGGTAATTTCAGTAGTGATCGAATTTGAGGTCGGTAATTTGAGTACCGATCGAATTTGAGGTCGGTAATTTGAGTAGTGATTGAATTCGAGGTTGGTAATTTGAATAGTGATAGAATTCGAGGTCGGTAATCTGAGTAGCGATTGAATTCGAGGTTGGTAATTTGAGTAGTGATCGAATTCGAGGTCGGTAATTTGAGTAGCGATTGAATTCGAGGTTGGTAATTTGAGTAGCGATTGAATTTGAGGTTGGTAATTTGAGTAGTGATCGAATTTGAGGTTGGTTATTTGAGTAGTGATCGAATTTGAGGTCGGTAAATCGAGTAGCGAGCGAATTTGAGGTCGGTAATTTGAGTTGTGATTGAATTCGAGGTTGGTAATTTGAGTAGTAATCGAATTCGAGGTTGGTAATTTGAGTAGTGATCGAATTTGTGGTCGGTAATTTGAGTACCGATCGAATTTGAGGTCGGTAATTTGAGTAGCAATTGAATTTGAGGTCGGTAATTTGAGTAGTGATTGAATTCGAGGTCGGTGATTTGTGTAGTGATCGAATTCGATAATGGTAATTTGAGTAGCGATCGAATTCGTGGTTGGTAATTTGAGTAGTGATTGCATTCGAGGTCGGTAATTTGAGTAGCAATCGAATTCGAGGTTGGTAATTTGAGTAGTGATTGAATTCGAGGTTGGTAATTTGAGTAGCGATTGAATTTGAGGTTGGTAGTTTGAGTAGTGATCGAATTTGAGGTTGGTAATTTGAAAAGTGATCGAATTTGAGGTCGGTAATTTGAGTAGCGATCGAATTTGAGGTCGGTAATTTGAGTAGTGATTGAATTCGAGGTTGGTAATTTGAGCAGTAATCGAATTCGAGGTTGGTAATTTGAGTAGTGATTGAATTTGAGGTCGGTAATTTCACGAGCGATTGGATTCGAGGTCGGTAATTTGAATAGCAATCGAATTCGAGATTGGTAATTTGAGTAGTGATTGAATTCGAGTTTGGTAATTTGAGTAGTGATCGAATTCGATGTCGGTAATTTGAGTAGCGATTGAATTCGATGTTGGTAATTTGAGTAGTGATCGAATTTGAGGTTGGTAATTTGAGTAGTGATTGAATTCGAGGTTGGTAATTTGAGTAGCGATCGAATTCGAGGTTGGTAATTTGAGTACTGATCGAATGCCAGGTCGGTAATTTGAGCAGCGATTGAATTCGAGGTTGGTAATTTGAGTAGCGATCTAATTCGGGGTTGGTAATTTGAGAAGTGATCGAATTCGAGGTCGGTAATTTGAGTAACGATTGAATTCAATGTTGGTAATTTGAGTAGCGATCGAATTCGATGTTGGTTATTTAAGTAGTGATTGAATTCGAGGTTGGTAATTTGAGTAGCGATCGAATTCGAGGTTGGTAATTTGAGTAGTGATCGAATGCGAGGTCGGTAATTTGAGTAGTGATCGAATGCGAGGTCGGTAATTTGAGTAGCGATTGAATTCGAGGTTGGTAATCTGAGTAGCGATCGAATTCGAGGTTGGTAATTTGAGTAGTGATCGAATTCGAGGTCGGTAATTTGAGTAACGATTGAATCCGAGGTTGGTAATTTGAGTAGTGACTGAATTCGAGGTCGGTAATTTCATGAGCGATTGGATTCGAGGTCGGTAATTTGAATAGCAATCGAATTCGAGATTGGTAATTTGAGTAGTGATTGAATTTGAGGTTGGTAATTTGAGTAGCGATTGAATTCGAGGTTGGTAATTTGAGTAGTGATTGAATTCGAGTTTGGTAATTGGAGTAGTGATCGAATTCGAGGTCGGTAATTTGAGTAGCGATTGAATTCGATGTTGGTAATTTGAGTAGTGATCGAATTTGAGGTTGGTAATTTGAGAAGTGATCGAATTCGAGGTCGGTAATTTGAATAGTGATAGAATACGAGGTTGGTAATTTGAGTAGCGATCGAATTCGAGGTTGGTAATTTGAGTATTGATCGAATTCGAGGTCCGTAATTTGAGTAGAGATTGAATTTGAGGTCGGTAATCTGAGTAGCAATCGAATTTGGGGTCGGTAATTTAAGTAGTGATTGAATTCGAGGTCGGTAATTTGAGTAGTGATCAAATTCGAGGTAGGTAATTTGAGTAGTGATCGAATTCGAGGTTGGTAATTTGAGTAGTGATCGAATTTGAGGTTGGTAATTTGAGTAGTGATCGAATTTGAGGTTGGTAATTTGAGTAGCGATCTAATTTGAGGTCGGTAATTTGAGTAGTGATCGAATTTGAGGTTGGTGATTTGAGTAGCGATCGAATTTGAGGTTGATAATTTAAGTAGTGATTGAATTCGAGGTTGGTAATTTGAGTAGTGATTGAATTTGAGGTTGGTAATTTGAGTAGCGATTGAATTTCAGGTTGATAATTTGAGTAGCGATTGAATTCGAGGTTGGTAATTTGAGTAGCGATTGAATTCGAGGTTGGTAATTTGAGTAGCGATTGAATTTGAGGTTGGTAATTAATTATCCACGAATTTATTAACCACGAATTAAAAATATTCTTAAATCCCCACACTTTATAGGCAGGAAACCGTATTTTTTGTTGATAAATTAATTTTTAGTAAATTTATTAAATAGAAAAAAATCCACGAATTAATTATCCACGAATTAAAAATATTTTTAAACCCTCACACTTCATAGGCAGGAAACAGTATTTTTTTGTTAATAAATCAAATTTTCAATAAATCTATTAAATAAATAAACATCCACCAATCAATTATCCACGAATTAAAGATATTTTTGAATCCCCACACTTTATGGGCAGGAAACCGTATTTTTTGTTAATGAATTAAATTTTCAATAAATTTATTAAATAAATAATAATCCACGGATAAATTATCCACGAATTGAAAATATTTTTAAATCCCCACACTTTATATGCAGGAAACCGTATTTCTTTATTGATAAATTAAATTTTTAATGAATTTATTAGTTAAATAAAAATCCACGAATTAATTATCCACGAATTGAAAATATTTTTAAATCCCCACACTTTATAGGCAGGAAACCGTATTTTTCTGTTAATAAATTAAATTTTCGATAAATTTATTAAATAAATAAAAATCCACGAATTAATCATCCACGAATTAATTATCCACGAATTGAAAATATTTTTAAATCCCCACACTTTATAGGCAGGAAACCGTATTTCTTGTTAATAAATTAAATTTTCAATAAATTCATTAAATAAATAAAAATCCACGAATTAGAAATCCACGAATTAATTATCCATGAAATAAAAATATTTTTAAATCATCACACTTTATGGGCAGGAAACCGAATTTTTTTGGTAATAAATCAAATTTTTAAAAAATTTATTAAATAAATAAAAATCCACGAATTGATTATCCACGATTTAATTACCAACGAATTAAAAATATTTTTAAATCCCCACACTTTATAGGCAGGAAACCGTATCTTTTTGTTAATAAATTAAATTTTTGATGAATTTATTGAATAAATAAAAATCCACGAATTAATCATCCACGAATCAATTATCCACGAATTAAAAATATTTTTAAATCCCCACAATTTATGGGCAGGAAACCGTATTTTTTTGGTAATATATTGAATTTTTAATAAATTTATTAATTAAATAGAAATCCACGAATTAATTATCCACGAATCAAGGATATACTTTATAGGAAGGAAACCGTATTTTTTTGTTGATTAATTGAATTTTCAAAAAATTTATTAAATAAATAAAAATCCACGGATTAATTATCCACGAATCGAAAATATTTTTAAATCCCCACACTTTATAGGCAGGAAACCGTATTTCTTTGTTAATAAATCAAATTTTCAATAAATTTATTGACTGAATGAAAATCCATGAAATAATTATCCACGAATTTATTATCCCCGAATTAAAAAGATTTTTAAATCCCCACACTTTATAGGCAGGAAACCGCATTTTTTTGTTAATGAATTAAATTTCTGGTGGGTGCGACTTGCGCCGTGGGGCGCGCGGCAAATTCAAATAGTTCTAACAGCCCTCCTCGAGTTGAGAAACCTCGTTCACTAGGCTCCACGTAAACCACAGCTCTCCACACACCAATCATGCTTCATCCTCGGTAGCTCCTCAGTGAAGATATCTGCGATCTGTCGTTCGGTTCCGACGTGACTCAGAGTGAGCTCCTTCGCTCTTAGTAGATCCCGAAGAAAATGATGCCTGATATCTATATGCTTACTCCTGGCATGGAATGTCGGATTTTCAGCTAATTTGATGGCGCTGTTATTATCACAATATATGCGAACTTCGGCTGCATCCCCAAGACGAATTTCTCGTAGGAACCGACGTAAGAATATGGATTCCTCCGCGGCTTCCGCCAGTGCAACGTATTCGGCTTCTGTTGTAGGAGAGCGACCGTCTTCTGTTTTCTTGCTTCCCAGGAAATAGGGAACCGCTCATTAGGAACACGAAGCCACTAAATGACTTGCGATCGTTGATGTGGTTTCCCAATCAGCATCTACGTAGCCTTCAACAGAACTGCAGTCATTTATGAAAGATAATCCTACGTCTATTGTCCCCTTGAGATATCGAAGCACACGTTTTGCCGCCTTCCAATGTTCCTCACCGTAGCAATCGTTAAATTGTCCCAAGTAGCTCACGGCAAAGCTTATATCTGGTCTGGTCGAGGTTGCCAAATAATTTAGAGCACCAATCAATTCTCGGTAAGGCTTCTTGAAGTCTTCCTCGGTCATCGCCTTGTTCTGCGTTAGTTTCAATCGGCTCTCCAGTGGCGTGGAAATTGAGTTTGCTTCGCTCATGCCGAACCTGTTCAGGAAATCGTTTATGAAGCCTCGTTGTTTCATGGATATTCCGTTATTTTGCCTCGTGAACTCGATCCCCAAACAGTAGCAAACGTCACCCAACAGTTTGAGTTCGAAGTTGTTTGACAGGTGATTTTCTATCCTCTTTATTTCGCTGATGCTTTTATAATATATAAGTATGTCGTCGACGTAGACGACTATCACGGTGACTTCATCCTGCGATCGAACGTAATATACGCATGGGTCGAAACTGGATTGTTCAGCTTGAACTTTTGACAGGGTTTCGTGCAGCGTTAAATACCAGTTACGTCTGGCTTGCTTCAGCCCATATAGTGATTTGCGAAGCTGGCAAACTTCATCACCGCTCATCAATTCTGAGAGCATCTTCTTCGCCTTATTACCGATGTCGTTGTTTCGGTTCCGTTCAACGATTTTCCTAAGTGTTACATCTATGTCTTTTGGCGGCTCCATGAATATATTTTCATGTATCTTTCCGTTTAAATAGGCCGTCGTTATGTCTAACTGATGAATGTGCAACCCGGTGCGAGCGGCAAGGGCCGTGAGTAGCCTGATCGTGCCCATCCGTGCCACTGGCGAAAAAGTTTCAGAATAATGCACCCCTGGACGTTGACTAAATCCCTGTGCTACCAATCGCGCCTTCCTTTTCTCCAGCGTTCCATCGGGCTTCATCTTATTTCGGAGAACGATGCGACTGCCTATCGTCTTCTCACCTTTCTGTCGATCCACCAGTAACTTTGTGTCGTTTTTTAGTATCAACTCAATTTCTTTGTCGATTGCTGCATGCCATTCTTCGACGTCCGGGCTCGAGAGCGCCTGGCCTATTTGGACTTCTGATAACAGAACTGATTCTTACTCTTCTTCATCAGTTGCTTCTTCCGCAGTTTGGTAGATTTTCTTGGGTCTTCCTGGTTCACCAGTTCGCATCAACCTTGGCCTGAGTTACGGACCTGACTATAAACGGAACAATAGAAGGAAATGCAACTTTGCATCCTCGTGCGATCATCGCGTCATAAGAGATGTATCATCATCTATTGATTCCATTGTTTATTATATATTATAAATATAGGACACATATTATTTTTAGGGAGTCTGAATGTAAAGCGAACGTAATAAACGCATTTTTTTAAAAACACAGTTTCAACCCTTAAAAATATAATTGGCGCAGTCGGTAGGATCAAATTCGTAGGATATTCATCGTGAAAAACCGTGAGTTTTAACTCTTTAACGAAAAATGAACCGAGATCGAATTCAACTTGTGAACAAAGTTTCGACGATATCCATCGAGGATCACCGCAGAAGCTAGATGTTCCCAAAACCAGAATTCACAATCACCGTGTTGAAACTGTGAGTGCATTTTTTATATTCGAGTCAGATTCCTCTGAAAAAAAAAAAATTGATTCCATCGACGAAAACAATTTATCTCCAGATTCAGAACTGAGCGTGTTATTAGATGAATTATCTATTTCAATACACAAACAGACAAATTCAATCGTGAAAATGTCTGCTCCAGCGGTACCGATACCGGTACTAGATATTAAAAATTTATCTATCATTCCGCAATTCGACGGAAGTCCGAATAAACTACATAGATTTATAAATGTTGCCGAAAGTCTACTTTATCATTATTTTGATACTTCTAATCCGGCTAATTTTCAAAATCACCTTTTATTAAACGGAATAATAAATAAACTAGAAGGCCGAGCAGAGGAAGTAATTGCAATTCATGCAGCTAAAAGTTGGAATGAAATAAAAATCGCGTTAATCCAAACTTTCGGAGATCAACGGGATGAAAATTGTTTAAACCAAGATTTAGTCAATCTACGACAAAAATCAAATGAAACTCCCCAATTATTTTATGAACGAACGATTCATTTATTGAGTACGATAAGCAATTATATTGACCTTCATTGTAGTCAAGCTGAATCAACGAGCAAACGAGATTTCTTTACAAAGCAAGCTTTGAAAACATTTTTAGCAGGATTACGAGATCCTTTAGGTCCTACCATTCGAGCTATGAGACCTGATTCTTTAGCACAAGCTTTACAGTTTATGAACGAAGAGGATAATATTCGATATTACCAGAAATTTTCCATTCCGCATAGTCAATCAATGACTCGGAATCATCAAAATAATCATTTCTCAAAACCAACTAATCAACAATTTTTCCAGAATTTTCAACCAAGAAATAATCAACATCAATCTTATTATAATACTTTCCCCAATCACAATAATCAAGCTACTAGAAATTATCAGCAATTCCCTAGTAAGCCGATTCAATTCACAAGAAACCCTAATCCACCTGTTCAACATTTTCCGACTAATTCCCAAGTGTTTGGAAAACAGCGGAAAGAACAATATAAACCAACCCCCATGAGCATATCGACCAGAAACACACCCCCTCATTTAAGGAAACCGTTTAATCATTTCCGCAGCACTGGTCAAAAACCTAACTGGGTATCAGAAGAATTATTCCACACAGACCAAAGTCAAAGGAATAATAATAATAAAAAAAATGAAGGAGAGCGAAATTTTCAAATTGCTCAAAGCTCAAACCAAATAACGTAATAGAATTAAATTTATCAGACAAAAAAGAATTACCGTTTTTGAAAATTTATAAACCTCCACTTAAACTATTGATCGACACAGGTTCGACAAAATCATTTTTAAATCCAGAAATAATTGCAAAAAATTTTCCACAGTCACAATTTTATGAACCATTTACCGTAACGACCGTATTGCAAACATCAACGCATAAATACGCGGTAGAAATCCCAATATTTTGAGAATTCAATAAGAAAGGTAACATGAAATTCTATCTTTTAAAATTTCATCCTATTTTTGACGGATTAATAGGATTAGATAATTTGAAACTACTCAATGTAAAATTAGATTTCCCTAACTCAAAATTATATACACCTGAATGTAAATTACCAATTTATTACCAACCGTCAGGTATCAGAACAAATCAAATAGAAATTGAATCCCACACTTGTGTTATGGAAAACTTACCTGTAAAACAAAAAACAGGAGATGTTTTAATCCCACATCAATTTTATCAAAATTGCGAAATTCAAGAACACTAATTTTTATTAGTCTTTCAGTTTATATTTTAATTAACAATTTTTTAGGCCTTCACCCTTATATTTTTACAAGATCAAGACATATAACTTTTTCGTTATCATTAGCTCTACCTCTATGAGTTTCATTTATATTATTTGGATGATTAACAAATACATACCATATATTAGCCCATCTAATACCTCAAGGGACACCCCCTGCATTAATACCTTTAATAATTTGTATTGAAACTATAAGAAATTTAATCCGACCAGGAACCTTAGCTATCCGACTTTCAGCAAATATAATTGCAGGACATTTACTCCTAACTCTTTTAGGAAACACAGGTAATTTACTAAATTTTTCATTAACCATTTTAATTTTTACCCAAATCTTATTAATGATCCTGAAATCTGCTGTTGCTATAATCCAAGCTTACGTTTTCTCAATTTTAAGAACTCTTCATTCTAGAGAAGTAATCTATGTCTCAAAATCACCATTCCATCTAGTAACATATAGGCCTTGACCTTTATTAGGCTCCCTTGTAACTTTTTCTTTTATAATAAAAATTATGGATTTATTTAATTTCTTTAATTCTAAATTTGTTTTGATTAATTTTATTATTATCATTTTAATTATATACCAATGATGACGAGATGTCACTTGTGAAAGTACACTTCAAGGAAATCACACACTAAAAGTAAACCTAGGGTTACGAATCGGAATAATTCTTTTTATTGTTTCCGAAAATTTTTTTTATCAGATTTTTTTCAAGCTATTTTCATGCAAGTTTAACCCCTAGAATAGAAATTGGTTTAATTTGACCCCCTTAAGGAATTAAACCCTTTGATCCTGCCATAATTCCGCTACTCAACACTTTAATTCTCCTTTCCTCAGGATTGACAGTTACATGGGCACACCATGCCTTGATAGAAAATAACTTTAAAGAAGCCTTTCTAGGGTTAAGTATCACTATTATTCTAGGTGCTTATTTTTCAATTATACAAGGAATTGAATATATAGAAGCTTCATTTAGTATATCTGATTCTTCTTATGGAAGAAGATTCTTTATAGCAACAGGGTTCCATGGATTACATGTTTTAATTGGAAGATTATTCTTATTAATTTGTGTATTTCGATTGAATTCAAATCATTTTAGACTCTCCCATCATTTTGAATTTGAACCAGCTGCTTGATACTGACATTTTGTAGATGTAGTTTGATTATTCCTTTACATTTCAATTTATTAATGAGGGAGAAATTTAAATAGTATAATTATTACAATTGATTTCCAATCAATTAATCTACTAAATAGTTTAAATAATTTTTTCAATTTTAAATTTAATTTTAATCATTATTCTAATTCCTGATATTTTGATGATATTAGTCAATTTAATTTCAAAAAAAAGCTTAAAAGATCGAGAAAAATTCAGACCATTTGAATGTGGATTTGACCCTAAAAATTCAGCACGCCTACCTTTTTCTTTACAATTTTTCTTAATTGCTATAATTTTTATTATTTTTGATATCGAAATACCTATCATACCAAACGTAAATGTTTTGAGTCTCTCTGAAATAAAAGAAGATCAGTCAAACTTTCACCATATAGGGGAAAATAAAGAAAAAAATGGAGTAGTATACAAAAAAAAACACTGATAGGATTTTACTAACAGAACAAACAGGAAGAAAATTGATAACAAAATTACATATTGCGTTGGGTCATATTGGAGGTAAGCATTTGCTAAATTCAATCCGTCCATGTTACTCTTTTCCTCGTTTAGATAGGAACGTAACAGAAGTCACAAGAAACTGCGAAATCTGCATTAAGAACAAAACACGAAGAGGAAGAAAACTCGGTCTCCTAAAACAGCTTGGACCTGCAATACAACCATTCTTTTATCTTTGGACACGATTGGTGGTTTCGGAGGCCGTCGGTCTAATAAACGTTATCTTCACTTACTAGTTGACCATTTTACGCGTTTTGCATACATTTTAACATCTCCAAATCAAAATTCCACTGAATTCATCAAATTGGTTGATTCTGTTCAAAAACATAAAAAAATCAGAACACTTTTAACGGACCAATATCCAGCGTTCATGTCAGATGATTTTGGCGAGTACATAAAAAAGAATAATATTAACCATATATTTACCGCTATTGACAACCTGGATTCGCAAGGATTGAATGAGCGACTTAACCAAACGCTCGTCAATCGAATTCGATGTAAAATCAATGTTAAAGACGGAAATCGTGCCTGGTCTTCCATTGCAAGACAATGTATAGACGAATACAACAATACGATACACACAGTAACGAGATTTAGCCCAAGATTTCTAATGGAAGGCAATAATTTCCTATAGTTCCTTCAGAACTAAATAATAACGAAATTTCTCTGGAAGAAGCCAGAAAAATCGCTCTCGATAATTCCAAAAAGGATCACGAACGAAATAAAATACGTATTGATAAAAATAGAAAACAATTCAAATTTCATAAGGGAGATTTAGTATATGTGGAGAACGGGAACAAATGTAACAGAAAAAAATTAGATGAAATCCGAATAGGACCCTACCCTATCACACATGTCGTGTCGGATTCCATTTTATTGATAAAATGCGGTCACACAAGACGACACATTCGACAGTTCCATATCAATAAAGTTATTCCAAAAAAACTTATGCGGACGACAAACCTGTGAATAGTAATGAAACTGCAAATTCAGTTTTTCATTAATGATATGAAAATGTATTTATTTAATTTTTTTTTCTTTTCGTTTTTTCGTCATGGGTAGGGGTATTTAAGACTGATCGACAGTCTTCGTTCGTTTCCGAAGACGTGTAGAGGGCTACACATTCCAGTTTCGGTTAGTTCGTATTGAGCAGTGCTAATGAATGCGTGTACTTCATCATTGTGAATTTCGTTCTTGTCGTTTCGACTTAGGTACTGTTGTAGTTTAGTTTATTTCGTTTACTAATTATTATGTCCTTGTTAATAGAATTATTTCTACGTTACTGGCTATATCGACTTATTATAAAACCCTCGATACTACAGGTTTATATATATTCTACAGCTGATACGATCGCGTTAATACGCGAACTCGATAACATTTCCTTATCATTAGATAGAACGACGAACTGAGTGAATTTGAAAGATAGAATCGAATAGGTTGATAAGAAAAATACAACCAATATCAAACCAGTTAATCCAGCTCCTATAAATGAAAGAACTAACAAGGGGCCATTTATATATTCAATCACAGATACGGGTCCCTGTCTGATAATCGGGGAAGGCCAAAATTCGCATAACATAGGTAACATACAGCCAATGAATTTAGGTGAAAATTGATTGCTGCAGGGGTTTCGGGTAATAAAAATATCAATAAAAAAGGGAAAAACAAAATTGCATTAGAATTTGTTTCGACAGCAGCAGCAAATGAATTTTCTACAAACAATCCCTGGACCCAAGATGAAAACACAAAGGTCTTTATACCCAACGGATTGCTAACGAGCAAAGGGGTAATATCCAATATTGGTTTGGATATCATCCCAAAGGATATAATTAACCACGCAGACTCAAAAGTTCAAATCGTCGATGCAAAGCAACTCAATCGAAGAACGAAACAGGAAGGAGTACTTAAATATGTTCCATCAAACTCATGGGTAGTTACATTCGAAGGGAATATTCCAGATAGAATAGGCCTTTGGGGTTGTTCACGAAAAGTAACATTATATATCGGTCCTGTCACGCAATGCTTTAATTGCTTAAGATATGGGCAAACCAAAAATAACTGTAATAGCATGAAAAGATGTAAAAATTGTGCCAATAATCACGAAGAGGATACCTGTGATAAGATATCAAATCCTATCTGCATATTTCGTTCGGAGTCCCATCAATCAACAAACAGAATATGTCCGGAATACGATAGACAAAAACAAATACTTAAATTAATAGCTTTTGTTGTAGGACGTTTTTGCAATAATAATCGATACTTAATATTAGCAATTCCACTTTCTTGTTCTACAATTACCAACGCGATCGATCTCTCTCGTTGCTGCTCACCATCTATTCAATTCCTCCTTGCGCATGCCCGATCTGTAAGGTGCATGCGATCTACCGTGTATGTATGTGGAACTACTTGTTACAGCTTGGCCATACCTGACCTATCGTTCGTCCTCGAACGAATCAATTCAAATTACAGGTGGTTCCCTAACGATCACACAATACTGAGACTAAACCTCAAACTTATATATAAACAAATACAAATGAATATAAAACTACCAAAACAAAAACCATATAAAATAGGAGAGAAATTCTTTTTCTTTTTTTTACTCTTCGTTGACACTAAAAGCCATTCTCCATAGTCGCATATTTGCCGGCTCCCAAACCCCTTCGTATCTTTTTTTGATTAAGCTGGCATTCAGGAACATCAGCAACAACATAAAGATTTTTTCTCGAAACTACTACTATTTGATACGGTCCTTTGAATTTGGGCTTGAGTTTTGGAGAAATTCCTTTAGTGCAGTCATTGTTCTTTAGCATTACATAATCTCCGACATAATATTCTTCAGGTAACTTTCGTTCTTTATTTGATTTGTTTAACATTTTTTCCTGACCTTTACTGATTTGTTTTTCTGCTTGTTCAAGAATAAACCTCAACGTTCGTGCATCCTCGTTTACCTTATCACATACGAATTCAGCAATGAAGTCATTTACTTTTCCCTTCTGATCTATACCGAATAAAAGTGTACTTGGAGTTTCGTTAGTTGACGAATGAATGGTATTGTTCAGCGCGAACTATACTTCATAAATGACTTTCACCCACGTATTCCCTGTTTCTTCCTGTGATAGCTTCGCAAGTAACGGTCCTATCGTACGATTTACTTTTTCTACTTGACCGTTCGCTTGTTGTGAACCTGTTGCAATTTTAATGTGTTTTATATTAAGATTGCTCAAAAATGATTCGAATTCAGCTGACGTGTAACACGTTCCTCTATTCGAAACTATGGTTCTCAGTTGACTATAATATGCAAAATAGGTTTCTAATTTACTTATCGCTTCCTGCTTGTTGTTGACTTGCATGGATATAATTTTATGAACTTAGTTTAACCGTCAATCACTACTAATATATAGTTTTGTTACGCACCCGATTATCCGCGATGGTTACGTGATCAATATGAATTGTTTCGAAAGGTTTGTTGACTTTGGGGATACTCTTGATTAATCCTTCGCTCTTTCCATACTTTGGATTGAACGCGATACATGTTAAACAGTTTTTCGTATGTTTCACAATTTTTCTCGAATATTTGGGAACCAATTAGACTTTGACAAAATTTCAAAAACTTTTTCTGTACCCATGTGTCCCATTTCGTCATGATATTTGTATGAAACCGCGTGTTCCATTTCGACTGGCACATAAAACAACAATCTGTCACTACTTTTACGATATACTACACCGTTTCGCATTTCAAACGTTTTACTTTCTTCTTTCTCTAAATTGTTTCTAAGAGATACAATTTTCTCATCGAGGTTTTGCGATGTTATTCAATTTTTGTCAAATGAATTACTATCAACAACTGCGACAAAATTACATGGACTTAGAACATTTCCAGATTTGTCCAATTCCGTATCTTTAAAGCCAGAAAAGTCGAGAATTTTCTGTCTGTTATCAGCAATATGTGAAATGTCTAATCCGAGTGTTTCGAAAGTATCGCGGCCCAAAACGATTGATGCACTCATCGTGTCATCCGGAACCACAAATATTTCGAATTTCCATTTAAAACCATTCAAACAACAAATTACCTTAATTTTCCCGATAATTTTCAGTTTCGACTCATTAACACCATGATAGTCCTGAGTTGATGACGCTACTTTCTGTACAAGACCTGCATTTATAAATTTACTTTCTACAAAACTAATTGGGCTAACACAATCTAAAAGGGCAATTAGTTTAAGATCAAATGTATTATCTTCGTCTTGGAAAATAAGTTTTACTGCAGGGTGAAAATGATCGTTACTTTCTCCCGTACTTTCGATGTTGGCAATTTCGGACTTTTCTACCTGTCTCTTCTTTGGGGCTTCAGGACAATTTTGAATTTTATGTGCCATAGAGTGGCAATGAAAACAAGAATCTTTGAAACTTTGTTGCTCTTCACACTGAAATGAAAGGTGGCCAGTTTTTCCGCAAATATAACAATGTTTTTGCATCACATTGGATCCGTTCATACTTTCGTTCCACTCCTTAAGGTTATATTTATTTTTCTGAAAGGCCTTACCGTCTTCGTCATCGGAAGTATTGGTTTTATTGATATTGTTCACCAAAAATTTTTCTTTCAATTTCCTCGTTCTACTCTTTGAAGATATTCTCTCAAACGCGTTAGAAAGTTCCGCTTTCGATTTGAACCGTTGCATGCGAGCTAGATCACGTAAAGAATCATCCGGAATGCCCTCAATTATATATTCAATAAGATCTTCTATTCGTAAACATATTCGTTAAACGATTCATTTGTTTGCCATACTCGATTTTCAAAAATTTTTTACTTGTTTGGTAAAAAAACATTTTTCGGATTCCGTTGATTAATTCGTCAACACCAAGAACAGAAATTTCTGGCTTTGAATGAAACCATGTTAACACTTTTCCTTTAAATTTACCTATGACAATAATACGTAAAACGTTATCATCTAGATTGTAAGTGTCGCATATTAAATTTATTTGTGGGGCCCAGCTTTCGAACGCTTCACCTTTTCCGACAAATTCACCTAGCAACTCCGCGACTGAATGAATCGAAATTCGCGTTTCATAACTTATCTTTGACATATCACCCGCTGCTACCTGGTACTGCATCTGTGCTTTCGCTATCGGTGGCGGTGTCGGAGTCGACCTCTGCGTCGTTGACGCTGCCGTTCCCGCGATAGCTGCCGATGGTAACATAACATCCGTCTGATTCGCCAATTGAAAGGGTGCCGCTTCCGCGTTGAGGGGCGCTGATAATCGTGACATTTGCAAGGTCAGCAATTCTAACGTACTCTGCATGGATATCATCTGCCGTCTCATCATCTCCATTTCATTCGAATTTTTGGTCGGTTCGATTTTATCAGTTGGTTTCGAAAAATCAGCTTCCACGTCCTCCGTTGTAGTATCGAGAATACTGGTATCGGGTAGCTCTTTATCTATCTCTTTCTCCAATGTTTTTCCCAATCTTTTTACAAGAATTGGCTTCTTACCTCTAGTATCCAAACCTCTGGTTTGCAATTCTTCTCGTAATTCCGTCATCTTCAACTTGCCTAGATCGGTAGTCGAACTCATATTGTTATTTCTTCTATAGCGCTTCTCGATTACCGCATACACACAGATAGCAAACGCACCAACCTTTAGCACGTGGTCGCGTTGTCAGACACTAAGATTCACAAAGAAAAAAAAGTCCGAAAAAAGACACAATTGACATTAATTGCTCTTATCCCATTTCTGAGCTGTTGCAGGGCGTTTCTACAATAATAGTCGATACTTAATATTAGCAATTCCACTTTATTCTTCTACAATTACCAACGCGACCGATATCTCTCGTTGCTGCTCACCATCTATCCAATTCCTCCTTGCGCATGCCCGATCTGTACAGTGCATGCGATCTACCATGTATGTATGTGGAACTACTTGTTACACTTCAGAAAATATTTCTTATTTCGAAGCATCTAAACTAACTCCACGTTTATATGCAACAAGTCAGTCCTCTAACAATTATGAAAACCCTGTTAAGTCGCCAAAGTCCTACCCCCAACTGAAAAATAAATCTATGAATTCTGAAGAACCCCACATAAGAGAAGTTAAAAACAGGAAACAATGTCTACATACCCACTAACTATGGCTCTCTTATATGTCGGGTGGTGTGATGAACAATAGTTAATCATCCTCCGCGAGGCTGTGCTTTTCCTATATAATTCGGTAACGAGTTCTCGGTTGCTTCTGATTATCGTCATATCTAAGAAATCTATAGAGTTATCCCTCTCTGTTTCCAACGTGAACTGTAACCTAATGTGGTATCTATTGAAGATTTCAAGAATTTTTCACATGTTATACTCTGTTGTGATAAGTAATTTGTCGTCAACGTACCTTTTATATAGTGTAATCGGTAGACAACGTGTTAATATGGTTTCCTCAAGATCTTCCATGGTTATCTGTGATATTGAACTCGATAGTGGGTTTCCCATTGCAAGCCCGTTTATTTGTTGGAAAAAACGGTCTTCAAATTTGAAATAATTCGTGCTGAGAATGTACATTGTCGTTTCTGCGTATTCTACCAACGGTAACGTGGTGAAGTCTTTCAATCTATGCCAATCTTATTGGATAAGGGCGGTATTATCTCATTTGGTATGTTTGTATATAGAGATGTGACGTCGAGTGAGTACAATATGTCATCGGGCTGTAAGATAATATCATTGAGTGTTAGTTTCAAGTCGTATGAGTTCTTTACGAAGTAAGGATTTCTCCCGATCACATGTTTCAGTGGCTCTGCTATAAAGTGAGAGATGTCGTATAGTGGATATTGACATGACGACACTATTGGCGTATTGGAGTAATATAACTACGTAGATTCCAAACTTGAATCAGTTTGTTGCCCTCGTTTTTTTTTAAATGTAGTAAGAGAACTGTCCTTGTGGACAATATAAATCGACAAGGTTAATTCACCTCACATTTATCTGGCACAGCTCTTAGAAAGCGCTATCCGGAAACTTGATAAAAAAACACAAGACAATATACGAAGCAGATTAACCCAGACGCTTTCATCCCATATCAACAAGACCAGAAACCAACATATACCTAGACAAGACAGATTAATTGAAAACAATATAAGACGGACAAAGAACTTCCTTGAAGTCCATCCTCATATCACCGTTTTGAAACCGGACAGAAGCAACAACACAATCATCATAGACACTGAAATATACAGACAAAAAATGTCACACCACCTAGATGATGCCCATACTTACAAGAACATTAAAAGATACCTCACAACAACGCTGGAGAAGGAGGGCAACAAACTGATTGGACCCTACGTAGTTATATTACACCCGAAACATCGAAAGAACTACAAGTTCATAAGAGCATTTTTCCAAGAATTTATGGAATTTTGAAACTACATAAAGAAGGCACTCCAATACGCCCAATAGTGTCGTCATGTCAATATCCACTATACAACATCTCACAGTTCATAGCAGAGACACTAAAACACGTGATCGGGAGAAATCTTTACTTCGTAAAGAACTCATACGACTTGAAACTAACACTCAATGATATGTTAACTCGGGACTTTTGAGGTTTTTCTGATTTCAGAGTACCCTTATTGTGACCTCCCGAAGTTGGAGTGGGCGGTGAAGAATCTTGTGATGGTGGGGGTGGAAGAACTTGAACTACTCGTTCTACTTAGTGTTGCACAGTTGTCCTTTTGGAAATTGCTGAGCCGCTCGGACAGTTTCTGGGACAGATCTAAACTTGCATTCCTCTCCATCGAGCAACCTTGGTAATCCTCATTTCCACTATCCTCCATTGATTTGAACATGCGTTTGTGACCCCTCTTGATTTCATCGATGAGCTTGCTATGTTGACTCTGTAAATCGTGGCCAGCATGCTGCACCACCTTCTCTCGTTTTAGTTGTTCATCGATGGACGGCTTGCTCTCAACTCTCTTCCTCTCGTCTCATTTTTGTATCTCTTGAAAAATAGCACTGGATAGACTACAAGAAGCCAAGCTGTTGCTGCTACCGGCTTCAAAAAAACAAAAACTAGAGGAACTCGCCAGACCGTTTTCAGAAAAGTTGGAGACTTCGATAGCGTTTCTATGTACATCAACAACTACTGTTTCCGTTTTTAGGATATCGTTGATTTGATCGCTCATCCTCTTGAATGATTCATAATTATTTTTTATCTCCTGACAGTCGTCGCTACCATTATTGCTTATAATAGTACCGTTCTCTGACAGGTTATGATCGTAGGCTTGAAGAATGGTTTATCGTAATCTTCTGGTTCCTCCCGCTCAATGTTGTTTCATTGTGAGGTACATTTAAGACGATCCAGATGGTCCTCCAAATCCAGATTGTCCTCTTTAACAACCGAAAGTCGTTTGGAGTCAGACCAGGATGGGCTTTGATCGCCGATTACTGAACTGGAAGAGCTGTTGTAACCAATCGATCGTGGAAGAACTTGAACTACTCGTTCTACTTAGTGTTGCACAGTTGTCCTTTTGGAAATTGCTGAGCCGCTCGGACAGTTTCTGGGACAGATCTAAACTTGCATTCCTCTCCATCGAGCAACCTTGGTAATCCTCCGTCGTCTTTTGTAAATAGCACGAATATTCTCGGCTTTCATTTCGGTCCCTTGCAGATACCACAACCCAACTTCG
This sequence comes from Novius pumilus, assembly GCA_020654155.1. Classification (NCBI taxonomy): domain Eukaryota; kingdom Metazoa; phylum Arthropoda; class Insecta; order Coleoptera; family Coccinellidae; genus Novius; species Novius pumilus. The sequence goes on along the minus strand of JAIFOV010000530.1, from coordinate 77,005 downwards.
ATCTTGGTGAAACCATAATACTGATTCTGACGTCCAGTACCTTTTCACCGAGAAAAGGGGACAGTCGCATTGAATGATTGTCGTTGATAATCTGCCAACTTAGGGAGTCTGTTCTCTTTTCTTCAACGAGAATCATCGTACTGTTCGTAATCGTAATCTTCTGATTTCTCCCAATCAATGTTGTTACATTGTGAGGTACATTTAAGACGCTCCAAACGGACCTCCAAATCCAGATTCTCCTCTTTAACAATCGAAAGTCGTTTGGAGTCAGACTAGGATGGGGTTTGATCGCCGGTAAATTTGGAAGCGTTGACTGTTAAGGGTGCCATGCTAGGCGTGAAATATTCGGCGAAATCGTAAATTTTTGGGATTTTGAATTTTTTTCTCAAAATCTATGAACACCACGATTTAGATATTCCTACCAAAAATACTTCAATCAAGATTTTCATTTAATATAGAGAAGTTTAGTGTCGCGGTCTGCAACAGCACCATTCTTTTTCGTTTTTCTTTGATCAAATCTCGAAATTCTTGCCAAGTTTCCATTCGTTTACTCATTCTACCTAAAGAATACATTTTTTGGTACATTTTTGCCGAATTTAGAACCCGTTGGTCGTTTTGAGTATATTTCGGGAAACAATTCTCCGATTGCGATGGAATAAAGAATCAGACCTGGAGACAGTTACTGTCCATCTTTTCCTAAAGTTTCGTCGTTTCAGGTAGCGCCGTTCAGCCTGTATCGTGAAGAGAACATTTTGCCGCACACACATACACACACACACACATACATACATACGCACATACAATCTCGATCGCTGAACGACGGCAAGGTATAACGCTTTATGCCCACTCACTTTTGTGGGTCGGGAAAGCGTAAACAACAACGTGTTAAAATAACCAATTTGTTAAATTTTGACATCGATGTTGAAATTTGACATCGTTGCTTAAATCTCCGTAAATTTCATGTTGACTTCCTTCTCTCCTTTATACCAGTCCTTCTTTGTTCATTCTCAGGAAAAATTCAATCATAAACTCTAAAGCAACGGACAAAGTGACGGTCCAACAAAAAAACACCACTTGGGAGTCCATTGCCATAAAATATAACGCTCAAACAAACGAACCTCGAACCCCTATTCTTCTCAAACAGCTGTACAATAATGCAAAAAGGTCGGCAAGGAAAGAGGTTGCGAGAGAAAGTGTAAGTTAAATATAAAAAGTATTTCTTTATTTTCATTGATTATTTCTAGAGAGAACAATACTCGGATGGAATAACAACAGGAGCCCAAAAGGGCTGGAATTGTGAGTTGCATTTACATAGATAATCAATCTTTTAATTCATCACCCAAAATACAAGAATTCTACATTCATGTAGGCAGACATGAATAGAACTGAAGGTGGTCCATTTGTGCAAACTAGCACTTCAGAAGAGGATAGACTGGTCGTAGCACTGCTTGGTGATAATGTTAGACCACAACAAAATATGTATGATGATGGTAATATATATTTTGGGAATCATTGCTATGGCACTTGTTCAGATGTACCATGTGTTCCTGCCGGTTGCGCGCTCCACGCACCTCCGGTGGCAGGTGCGTGGTGCGCATGGTCGTTGCGACAGGAACGCGGCATTGTAGTTTGGGATTTTGTTGTATTCAGTTGGGTGAGTAAATACCTACGAACTTATCATTTCGTTTCATTTTGGTTTTGCATTGGTAAAAAATACCATAATATATCCGGAACTTCTTTTCGTTAGTAGTTGCTCCAGTTCAATACCCTGACCGGTTAGGGTTACCTATTGTTTTCGTTCATTTACTACCCACCACAGGGTGAACTGTCAACAGCACTCATATGTATAAGAAATATGATTATTCCTTCAGATGATATAACCCTAGAGGTGCTTTCGCCTGTCTCACTACCACCAGTCGCTGAACTGATAAAACCAGCAGCCCCAACAAGCTCTGTTAGACGAAATTTAGTTAAGAAGAAAGTGAAACTTTCATCAGAAAAACTCAAAAATATATATTATCTCCAAAAATTGAGAAACGCAAGGAAAGAAAGGCAAACGTTAGGGTTTGAATTCAAAATTTAAAAAATACAATATGGAAAATTGAGAAATGAAATAAATAAATATTTTTCTTGTTAAATCTATCTATCATATCGATAATTTGACTATTATAATGTTATACACTGCCAAAATGTTCCGTTCTTTTATACTGAATCATGCAAGGTAAGAAAAAAAAACAATTTTTTTACTGTCCCGGTAAGAGACAAATTTTTACAACTTGACGTTGCAACTCTCCTCCAGGTCTTTTTAAACTAATATATCCAGTATCCAGGAAGCAACGCAATAAGAAGTCCAAGAGTCCAATTGAGAGGAGGGTTATTGTCTTCTTTAATGAACACCAAGGTGCTCAGTTTGACATTAGATGGATTCTTTGTCCACTTTCCTCTCTGTTGAAGTGTATGCAAATATTCTTGACTCCATTTCTTTCATTAATCTCGATGCATTCTGTGTAGCAATTGCCAACGCGACTACCGGTTAATTGAAATGTCTGATAGATCGGGTTTAGGGAATTTTGACAAAGGTTCAAGCGCGAGGAACTGTCCTGGCGTTCTTAAACCGTTAGGATCTTCGCTTATAGGAGATAACCGGTTAAGAATTGCCTTGACTTCAACAAGTACCTTATACAATTCTTCGAATGTGATCACCTCATCGCCAACAACCAGAGATAAGTGAGTTTTGACCGATTTCACAACCGCCTCACTCAAACCATTGAAATGGGGTAAACCAGGGGTATTGAAATGCCAACAAATCGACAAGCAGTCTACCTGGCAAAGAATTTCAACTCATTGTAAGCATCCTTGAAGTAAGTGCCGTGATCCGAGAAAATATCAGAAACCCGACCTCTTCGGGCTATGAAACGCCGAAAAGCTGCAAGGAAAGCGTTTGATATCATGTCTGATACCAGTTTCAAGTGAACAGCTTTAGTAGAGCAACAAACGAAAAAACAAAGGTACGACTTATGACTCTTCGACCCACGGTGCTTACCCGTAGTAACAGATTATGGACCCGCATGATCTAACGTAACCTCAGGGAAGACTTTAAATTCACAGACTCTATAATGAGGAAGATCAGCCATCATGGGTGTGGGTGACCCGAAAACAACGGGTGCACTTTGAAACACAACGATGTATTGCACTCCGAGGTGCAATAACCCAAAAATGTTGTAACAACAAATTTTGTAATGTTTTCTTGCCGAAATGAAGATTTCCCAAATGTATGCATTACACTATCAAATTCGTCAATCTGTGAGACTTGGGTAATACTATAGGATATTAAACATCGAAATGAAGAGGTGCACGAGATAACCTACCACCCACCCTGAGGACACCCTCCTCACTTGAGAATTGTGACAGTTTTCGGTAAGACGCGCACTAGAGTCAAAGTCAACTGTAATTTTTTGTACCTCATCATTTTTTAAGACTCCATGACACGGTGAGTAGAATCCCGAATTGGACCGATATTCAGATTGGGGAACGGGCGAGACGCAGCCCTTTTCGATTTTTTTGAAGGTTTCCACCTATGCGGTGACGATTTAATCCAAATTAACGCTCATTGAGAATCAGACGAAGGGAAAGTTTCTTCAATTGGCAGATGCCAGAGTATGATTCTTTCACGAAATGAAGAAGATCGGTAAGAAAATATGTGGAATATAGTTCCAGTTTAGCAATCAAAGGAAGACGAATTGAAGCCGCTCGTGACTTACCCATAACAAGAGATATGTGAAATCGTCTGTTTGACGTGACAAATCCCAGATAGGCACAACATCCATAACTGCTGGAACTAGCATCCGAAAAACCGTTGGAGCTCTACTGAGTAATGTGATCTGGCATAAGTAGACGAGGTAATTATATTTTAGAAAGCTCCGGTAGTTCGGATCGAAAACGATTCCAGGTTTGCACTAGAGATTCGGGTAGGGCATCATCCCAGTCTAATTTCAAAAGCCAAAGTTTTTGAATAATACTCTTGGGAGAAGTAATATGTGTTGCAAATGGTTCGAAGATTCTAGATATTTGAGACAAAATACCCCGTTTGGTGCATTTTTGTTCTGAAGGAGTGCAAGAATACGAGAAAATGTCGGGAACAGGATTCCACTGAAGACTGAGAAATTTGGGTTCGTCTTTATGGAGATGAAAATATGGCATTTGAGTGTCGTAACTTTGAACTTTTTTCAACTCTGAACGGTAGCAAAAGACACAGCCGTCGACTAGTTAGACAGCGCTCCGTAAGTCAGGGTAGCGCTTCTAGTACATCCACTACCGCGAACAAGTAGTTCCGAACGTGACCACCGCCGGAAGCTAGAGGGTGCAAGTGGTTTCCACCCCATCATACGGCGCGTCGAACGCAGAAGGACCACTTAAGGAAGAGCCTGCTTATAAAGCAGGCCGTCCATTAGGTCGGTGGGTATATCGTATATCGGTATATCGGTATATCGTAAATCGATATACCGAATTATCGCATCAGTTATCGTTGAATCGTTGTTCGCATTACGAAGAAGTTTTTCTATTTGCTACTTTGGCGGATGCTGAAGAAGAAAAAATTCAAAAAAAGAGGAAATGGGTTCATGACATTAATATGAAAAGGATAGAATTTGGCAAATTTCATTTTTTTAAATACTTGAGGAGGTCTCCAGACATGCTTTTTAAGCTTCTGCAACAATTAAGGCCTGAAATTGAAAGGCAAAACTACACAATTTCGTGAAACGGTCCCTTATTTTGCGTGTCCATATCAATCATCGTCACCCATCCCAACGATCCAATTGCTCTGACGCCCGGACATTTATCAATTGGGCGATCATTAACAGCCCTACCTGAAAATGATTTCTCGCAGCTTCCAAAAAATCGTTTGGCATCCTGGAGACTCATCACGAATATCCGTCGAGAATTCTGGACTCGTTGGCAACTCGAGTATTTGACTGAGTTGCAAAGGCGACATAAATGGATACAGCCATCTACTAATATCGAAAGGGACTCCATTGTACTGCTTATCGACAAACAACAACCATGCTTGCAGTGGCGCTTGGGAAGAGTGACAGATTTGCATCCTGGCACCGACGGCGTCGTACGAGTGGTCACCTTCGCCACATCCCACGGAAGCTGCAGGAGAAATGTAAAATCGATATGCCCCCCACCGAAAGGTGACTAAGACAATCACTACAGCGCAAGTGAAGTTAAGTGCGTGCACGATATTTTCAAACTCCCGTTTAATTTTTCTTGCTCGTTTTACTCTCAACGGGGGGAGGATATGTTCCGTGGAAATGACAATTTTTTAGTGTTAGGCTGTGAATAGATTAAGTTAGTTTTAGGGGCGTGCCGCTCCGTAATTTTGAATCATCTGCGCCGGTCGACTCAGGGTAAAAAACGAAACCCAACGGGGTAGAAGGAAGTCGCGTACCAACGTTCTAAACAAAAAAAGGTCGTACCCTGAGTCGATAAATTCAATTCTGAATAAACGGACGCGGCACGTCATATTTGTATCTTGTCAATACATTTCATACGTCAGAAATCGCACACTTTCTTCTCGTCCTTCATCGGAAGGTGGTGTCAGAAACGACAAATAAGAATAAATACTGAGTGACTCCGCAGTTGGAGAAATTCCGACCCCAAACAATTTCTATTTTCTGCCTATTAATATAAGTGCTGCTTGCTTCAAAGTATCATTTTCCATTCGTAATTTTTTAATTCTTTTCTTAATTTAATTAATTCATCTTCTTCAACAGAACGTTTATCTTTGGTCTTAAAACTACCTGAATTAGTAAATTGCTTAATTGATTCATAAGTAGCTGCTCTTGTAACATTGTACTCTTTAACGATGCAAGACACTGACTTTTACCGCTTTGATATAAAGAAGCTACTAATTGTTTTTCAAATTTATCTGAATATGAGTGAATACTGGTCATAATTATAGTTCCTTTCTTTTAATTAATTTGTTCACTTGTCCTGGCGGGATTTTTTTGAGAAAAAGAAACAACGGATTCGTATTCAAATGGACGTATTCTTCAGGCGGACGTGGAAAAAAATGGCCATCATCGTGAAAATTTCAAAAGTTTTTACGAATTTTTCAACAAGACGCAACATTTTCCGACGGAAACATTTATTTCGTGTGAGAAGACAATTGGTTATGTATATATGCAAACTTTGAATTTTCCATCAGTATTCTTTCGTTCGGAAAAAATTAAAGAGGGCGACATTTGTCTAAAGACATAGGAAACAGGTCCCTCGATATACTTCCTAGCGGTGAATTTTTTGAGAAATAAACAACGGATTCTTATTCAAATGGACGTATTGTTCATGCGGACGTGCAGAAAAATGGTTATCATTGTGAACATTTCAAAAGTTTTTACGAATTTTTCAACAAGACGCAACATTTTCCGACGGAAACATTTATTTCCTGTAAGAAGACAGTTGGTTATGTATATATGCAAACTTTGAATTTTCCATCAGTCTTCTTTCGTTCAGAAAAAATTAAAAACGGCGACATTTGTCTAAAGGTATGGAGACAGGTCCCTCGATATACTTTCTGGCGAAACGTTTTTCAGAAAGAAACAACAGACTCGTATTCCAATGGACGTATTATTCAAGCGGACGTGAAAAAAAATGGTCATCGTCGTAAAAATTTCAAAAGTTTTCACGAATTTCCCAACAAGACGCAACATTGTTCGACGAAAACATGCATTCCTGTAACTAGACAATTGATTATGTATATATGCAAACTTTGAATTTTCCCTCGGTCTTCTTTCGTTCGGAAAAAATTAAAAACGGCGACATTTGTCTGAAGATATAGGAGACAGGTCCCTCGATATACTTCCTGGCGGGAAATTTTTTTGAGAAAGAAACAACGGATTCGCATTCAAATGGACGTATTATTCAATAGAAGATATTGATGATTTATCTATTTTGTGGAAATTCATATCTCAGTGAAATGAAATGAAATGAACTCTCTTGTCTATTTCCACTATAACTTTATTTTACAATAATTACGACCGGTTTCGACTTTTATGTCATTCTCAAGTAAGGTATACAGTAAACAGGTGAAGGTATTTATGTTATCCTATTTACAGGTAGTTAGATGGTTCTATATTAAATTATGGGTTTTTACAGATTGAGCAGTGGGGAAGGATTATGGTCTAGTTGACTGTTGAGAGTTTGGAAATTTGGGTTTTTACATAACTTATTTATTTCTAGACATTCCAACAGACTCATTTTTCTCCCTTTATCACAAATATGTAGAATTTTAAGATTATCTATGGATACTGAATGTTTTGTGGAATTAATATGTTCGAAAATTGCGGATTTATTGTCTGAGGAAACATGTTTTTTGAAACGGGTTTTAAAATTTCTGCCAGTTTGGCCCACATATGCTGCTGAACAATCATTACATTCTATCCTGTATATACCCAATTTATTGTATTTGTCTGTCTTGTGCTTTGCATTAAAAAGGATTTTGCTTGAATGTGGACTGTTTGAAAATGCAGTTTGGATATTGAGCTGGGAAAAATAATTTTTGATGTTATCTGAAACGGAACCAGCATTATTGAGGCTAACATACTTGTTTTCTGGTTTTTCCATTATACAATATAATAAAAGTGAGATCTCTTTTTGTCCTCTACGTTTGATTATTTGATTTATTAAATTGATTGGTATGTTATTGTTTGTAGCGATTTGTTTTATTGTGTCTATTTCGGTTTTAAAATTTTCATCTGATAAAGGTACAGAGAAAGCTCTATGAATCATGGAATTATATGCTGCAAGCTTATGGTTAATATGATTAAATGAGTCCATTGGAATTGGGGCATCGGTGAAACTTTCTTTCCTATAAATATTATATGAGAGAGTATTGTTCCCATTCCTTGTTATTGTGAGGTCCAGAAAATTTATTGAATTTTTTGATTCTATTTCTACAGTAAAACTTATATTTTTGTGTCAATTATTGAGGTATTTAAGAAACTGATCTATTTGCCTATTAGATCCATAAAAGCCCACCAAAATATCATCTACATAACGGAACCAGAAAGCAATATGCTTGGTTGATAATGGGTTGTCTAAGACAGTTTTTTCAAAATTATTCATGAAAATATCTGCTAACAGTGGACTAAGCGGTGAGCCTATCGGTAGGCCTGACTTTTGTTTATAAAATTTTTTCCTGTAATGAAAGTAATTTTGTGTTATTTACGTTTCTAACAGGTTGCAAAATTCTGAAGTAATGTAATCTCTTGAACCAAAGGGAGGCATTCATCTGTTGGAATGTTCGGAAACATATTATTAACATCAAAAGAGACTAGTTTAAAATTATTGGTGAATGTAAGCTTTGAAAGTTTTTGTATTAAATCAACAGAGTTTTTGATAGTATGTTTCGGATGAAAATTTGTTAATTCACTGAATTTACAATTTAGAAATTTCGCTAGTTTACCTGATGGTGTTTCCACATATGAAACGACTGGTCTGGCCGATTTTTCTTCTTTATGTAATTTAATTAGTCCATAAAGTTGTGGAGGTTGAACATTCATTGGAATTAATTTGCGTTTCTCCCAGGTTGTATGTGCCAAGTGGTCAGCGACTTCAAGTTCTCGTTTGATATCTTTGACGTATATGTTAGTAGGGTCTTTTGGTAATTCAATTAAATCTAGTTTTTCCAGGATATCTTTCATTTTAGAATAATACTGTTCGTTATTTAGGCAAACAATACTATTACCTTTGTCGGCTTTCGTCAGCGTTAATTGCTCTCCGACTACTTTCTTTTTAATCTTTGCGAGTGTTGTTTTATGGACATTTTTGTGAGATGTCATATCAGACAATATACGAAGCAGATTAACCCAGACGCTTTCATCCCATATTAACAAGACCAGAAACCAACATATACCTAGACAAGACAGACTAATTGAAAACAATATAACACGGACAAAGAACTTCCTTGAAGCCCATCCTGATATCACCGTTTCGAAACCGGACAGAAGCAACAACACAATCATCATAGACACTGAAATATACAGACAAAAAATGTCACACCACCTAGATGATGCCCATACTTACAAGAACATTAAAAGATACCTCACAACAACGCTGGAGAAGGAGGGCAACAAACTGATTCAAGGTTGGAACCTACGTAGTTATATTACACCCGAAACATCAAAAGAACTACAAGTTCATAACAGCATTTGTCCAAGAATTCATGGAATTTTGAAACTACATAAAGAAGGCACTCCAATACGCCCAATAGTGTCGTCATGTCAATATCCACTATACAACATCTCACAGTTCATAGCAAAGACACTAAAACACGTGATCGGGAGAAATCTTCACTTCGTAAAGAATTCATTCGACTTGAAACTAACACTCAATGATATGTTAACTCGGGACTTTTGAGGTTTTTCTGATTTCAGAGTTCCCTTATTTTGACCTCCCAAAGTTGGAGTGGTCGGTGAAGAATCTTGTGATGATGGAGGTGGAAGAACTTGAACTACTCGTTCTACTTAGTTTTGCACAGTTGTCCTATTGGAAATTGCTGAGCCGCTCGGACAGTTTCTGGGACAGATCTGAACTTGCATTCCTCTCCATCGCGCAAACTTGGTAATCTTCATTTCCACTATCCTCCATTGATTTGAACATGCGTTTGTGACCCCTCTTGAGTTCATCGATGAGCTTGCTATGTTGACTCTGTAAATCGTGGCCAGCATGCTGCACCACCTTCTCTCGTTGTAGTTGTTCATCGATGGACGGCTTGCTCTCAACTTTCTTCCTCTCATCTCATTTTTGTATTTCTTGAAGAATAGCACTGGATAGACTACAAGAAGCCAAGCTGTTGCTGCTACCGGCTTCAAAAAAACAAAAACTAGAGGTACTCGCCAGACCGTTTTCAGAAAAGTTGGAGATTTCGATAGCGTTTCTATGTACATCAACAACTACTGTTTCCGTTTTTAGTATTATTGTTGATTTGATCGCTCCTCCTCTTGAATGATTCATAATTATTTTTATCTCCTGACAGTCGTCGCTACCATTATTGCTTATAATAGCACCGTTCTCTGACAGGTTATGATCGTAGGCTTGAAGAATGGTTTATCGTAATCTTCTGGTTCCTCCCACTCAGAGTTGTTCCATTGTGAAGTACATTTAAGACGATCCAGATGGCCCTCCAAATCCAGATTGTCCTCTTTAACAACCGAAAGTCGTTTGGAGTCAGACCAGGATGGGCTTTGATCGCCGATTACTGAACTGGAAGAGCTGTTGTAACCAATCGATCGTGGAAGAACTTGAACTACTCGTTCTACTTAGTGTTGCACAGTTGTCCTTTTGGAAATTGCTGAGCCGCTCGGACAGTTTCTGGGACAGATCTAAACTTGCATTCCTCTCCATCGAGCAACCTTGGTAATCCTCATTTCCACTATCCTCCATTGATTTGAACATGCGTTTGTGACCCTCTTGATTTCATCGATGAGCTTGCTATGTTGACTCTGTAAATCGTGGCCAGAATGCTGCACCACCTTCTCTCGTTTTAGTTGTTCATCGATGGACGGCTTGCTCTCAACTCTCTTCCTCTCGTCTCATTTTTGTATCTCTTGAAAAATAGCACTGGATAGACTACAAGAAGCCAAGCTGTTGCTGCTACCGGCTTCAAAAAAACAAAAACTAGAGGAACTCGCCAGACCGTTTTCAGAAAAGTTGGAGACTTCGATAGCCTTTCTATGTACATCAACAACTTCTGTTTCCGTTTTTAGGATATCGTTGATTGGATCGCTCATCCTCTTGAATGATTCATAATTATTTTTATCTCCTGACAGTCGTCGCTACCATTATTGCTTTTAATAGTACCGTTCTCTGACAGGTTATGATCGTAGGCTTGAAGAATGGTTTATCGTAATCTTCTGGTTCCTCCCGCTCAATGTTGTTTCATTGTGAGGTACATTTAAGACGATCCAGATGGTCCTCCAAATCCAGATTGTCCTCTTTAACAACCGAAAGTCGTTTGGAGTCAGACCAGGATGGGCTTTGATCGCCGATTACTGAACTGGAAGAGCTGTTGTAACCAATCGACTCTCCGGGAACATTTCGGATGCGGCATGCTTTCTTACGACGAGATCCAGTTGTCGAAACATTTTCATGAGGAAGGTTGGAAGTTATATCGCTGAAATATACGTTATTGCACGACAATATTTGGTCGCCCAGTCTCAAACCGGCTTCTTTCGCAATTCCGTCGTCTTTTGTAAATAGCACGAATATTCTCGGCTTTCATTTCGGTCCCTTGCAGATACCACAACCCAACTTCGATCTTGGTGAAACCATAATACTGATTCTGACGTCCAGTACCTTTTCACCGAGAAAAGGGGACAGTCGCATTGAATGATTGTCGTTGATAATCTGCCAACTTAGGGAGTCTGTTCTCTTTTCTTCAACGAGAATCATCGTACTGTTCGTAATCGTAATCTTCTGATTCCTCCCAATCAATGTTGTTACATTGTGAGGTACATTTAAGACGCTCCAAACGGACCTCCAAATCCAGATCCTCCTCTTTAACAATCGAAAGTCGTTTGGAGTCAGACTAGGATGGGCTTTGATCGCCGGTAAATTTGGAAGCGTTGACTGTTAAGGGTGCCATGCTAGGCGTGAAATATTCGGCGAAATCGTAAATTTTTGGGATTTTGAATTTTTTTCTCAAAATCTATGAACACCACGATTTAGATATTCCTACCAAAAATACTTCAATCAAGATTTTCATTTAATATAGAGAAGTTTAGTGTCGCGGTCTGCAACAGCACCATTCTTTTTCGTTTTTCTTTGATCAAATCTCGAAATTCTTGCCAAGTTTCCATTCGTTTACTCATTCTACCTGAAGAATACATTTTTTGGTACATTTTTGCCGAATTTAGAACCCGTTGCTCTTTTTGAGTATATTTCGGGAAACAATTCTCCGATTGCGATGGAATAAAGAATCAGACCTGGAGACAGTTACTGTCCATCTTTTCCTAAAGTTTCGTCGTTTCAGGTAGCGCCGTTCAGCCTGTATCGTGAAGAGAACATTTTGCCGCACACACATACACACACACACACACATACATACATACGCACATACAATCTCGATCGCTGAACGACGGCAAGGTATAACGCTTTATGCCCACTCACTTTTGTGAGTCGGGAAAGCGTAAACAACAACGTGTTAAAATAACCAATTTGTTAAATTTTGACATCGATGTTGAAATTTGACATCGTTGCTTAAATCTCCGTAAATTTCATGTTGACTTCCTTCTCTCCTTTATACCAGTCGTTCTTTGTTCATTCTCAGGAAAAATTCAATCATAAACTCTAAAGCAACGGACAAAGTGACGGGCCAACAAAAAAACACCACTTGGGAGTCCATTGCCATAAAATATAACGCTCAAACAAACGAACCTCGAACCCCTATTCTTCTCAAACAGCTGTACAATAATGCAAAAAGGTCGGCAAGGAAAGAGGTTGCGAGAGAAAGTGTAAGTTAAATATAAAAAGTATTTTTTTATTTTCATTGATTATTTCTAGAGAGAACAATACTCGGATGGAATAACTACAGGAGCCCAAAAGGGCTGGAATTGTGAGTTGCATTTACATAGATAATCAATCTTTTAATTCATCACCCAAAATACAAGAATTCTACATTCATGTAGGCAGACATGAATAGAACTGAAGGTGGTCCATTTGTGCAAACTAGCACTTCAGAAGAGGATAGACTGGTCGTAGCACTGCTTGGTGATAATGTTAGACCACAACAAAATATGTATGATGATGGTAATATATATTTTGGGAATCATTGCTATGGCACTTGTTCAGATGTACCATGTGTTCCTGCCGGTTGCGCGCTCCACGCACCTCCGGTGGCAGGTGCGTGGTGCGCATGGTCGTTGCGACAGGAACGCGGCATTGTAGTTTGGGATTTTGTTGTATTCAGTTGGGTGAGTAAATACCTACGAACTTATCATTTCGTTTCATTTTGGTTTTGCATCGGTAAGAAAATATACCATAATATACCCGAAACTTCTTTTCGTTAGTAGTTGCTCCAGTTCAATACCCTGACCGGTTAGGGTTACCTAGTGTTTTCGTTCATTTACTACCCACCACAGGTTCAACTGTCAACAGCACTCATATGTATAAGAAATATGATTATTCCTTCAGATGATATAACCCTAGAGGTGCTTTCGCCTGTCTCACTACCACCAGTTGCTGAACTGATAGAACCAGCAGCCCCAACAAGCTCTGTTAGACGAAATTTAGTTAAGAAGAAAGTGGAACTTTCATCAGAAAAACTCAAAAATATATATTATCTCCAAAAATTGAGAAACGCAAGAAAAGAAAGGCAAACGTTAGGGTTTGAATTCAAAATTTAAAAAATACAATATGGAAAATTGAGAAATGAAATAAATAAATATTTTTCTTGTTAAATCTATCTATCATATCGATAATTTGAGTATTATAATGTTATACACTGCCAAAATGTTCCGTTCTTTTATACTGAATCATGCAAGGTAAGAAAAAAACAATTTTTACTGTCCCGGTAAGAGACAAATTTTTACAACTTGACGTTGCAACTCTCCTCCAGGTCTTTTAAACTAATATATCCAGTATCCAGGAAGCAACGCAATAAGAAGTCCAAGAGACCAATTGAGAGGAGGGTTATTGTCTTCTTTAATGAACACCAAGGTGCTCAGTTTGACATTAGATGGATTCTTTGTCCACTTTCCTCTCTGTTGAAGTGTATGCAAATATTCTTGACTCCATTTCTTTCATTAATCTCGATGCATTCTGTGTAGCAATTGCCAACGCGATTACCGGTTAATTGAAATGTCTGATAGATCGGGTTTAGGGAATTTTGACAAAGGTTCAAGCGCGAGGAACTGTCCTGGCGTTCTTAAACCGTTAGGATCTTCGCTTATAGGAGATAACCGGTTAAGAATTGCCTTGACTTCAACAAGTACCTTATACAATTCTTCGAATGTGATCACCTCATCGCCAACAACCAGAGATAAGTGAGTTTTGACCGATTTCACAGCCGCCTCACTCAAACCATTGAGATGGGGTAAACCAGGGGTATTGAAATGCCAACAAATCGACAAGCAGTCTACCTGGCAAAGAATTTCAACTCATTGTAAGCATCCTTGAAGTAAGTGCCGTGATCCGAGAAAATATCAGAAACCCGACCTCTTCGGGCTATGAAACGCCGAAAAGCTGCAAGGAAAGCGTTTGATGTCATGTCTGATACCAGTTTCAAGTGAACAGCTTTAGTAGAGCAACAAACGAAAAAACAAAGGTACGACTTATGACTCTTCGACCCACGGTGCTTACCCATAGTAACAGATTATGGACCCGCATGATCTAACGTAACCTCAGGAAGACTTTAAATTCACAGACTCTGTAATGAGGAAGATCAGCCATCATGGGTGTGGGTGACCCGAAAACAACGGGTGCACTTTGAAACACAACGATGTATTGCACTCCGAGGTGCAATAACCCAAAAATGTTGTAACAACAAATTTTGTAATGTTTTCTTGCCGAAATGAAGATTTCCCAAATGTATGCATTACACTATCAAATTCGTCAATCTGTGAGACTTGGGTAATACTATAGGATGTTAAACATCGAAATGAAGAGGTGCACGAGATAACCTACCACCCACCCTGAGGACACCCTCCTCACTTGAGAATTGTGGCAGTTTTCGGTAAGACGCGCACTAGAGTCAAAGTCAACTCTAATTTTTGTACCTCATCATTTTTAAAAATAAAAACCCAAAGGACAAAATAAATTTGGCTTAAAAAATTTAAATCCCCAAAATTCCAAAACTAAAACATTAAAATTTTCCGAAAGAATAAAACACTAAAAAATCAAATTTAAATTTTGGGTTGTAAATCCCTATTTAAACCTCCCATTTTTTTAAGAACCCTTTAAAAGTGGGGGGGGAAATCTTTTTGTGGGGAATTTTAAATTTACTTGGGACATTTTTTAAAAATTGTTCCCTCCTTTTGGAAAATTTTTGATTTCATCCCAAGGTTTCCCTTTCCCTTTATTTTTGAAATCTTTTGGTTTTTGTGGGATTGACCTTTTTTTTGGCACCCCTTTTTCCTTTTTTTTTAAACCCCTTTTCCCCCTTTTTGGGATTAAAAAAATGATTTTTAAAAAAGAACCAACTTTCAACCCCCCCGGGGAATGGTTTTTTTTGAATTTTAAAATTTTTTCTTGAATCCCACTCTTTTCCTTTTGGGTTTTTTTTTATCATTTTGGTTCCTTTTTTTTTCCCTTTGGGTCTTTTTTTTTAAAAAAGCCTTTAAAACCAAGGGGGAAAAGGTGGGTTTTCGGTTTCCAAAATGGCCCGGAGGGAAAAAGACCCGTGCCTTTTAAATTTACCCTAACAAAGGGTTTCTTTTGGGAACCCTTTGGGTTTTGGATCCCTTTTGAATTTTTTAAATTTTTTTGGGAAAAACCTTTTACCTTAATTTTTGCCGTTTCTTTAAACAGGGAATTTTAAATTTCTTTTTCCCCCTTTTGTTTTTTTTAAAACCGAAATTTTTAAATTTGGTCCCCTCAGGTTTCCCAAACAACCCCAAACCCTTAAAAATTTCAACCAATCCTTTAAAAAGGGGGGAACCCTAATTTGGGGCGTTGTTTCCCGCCCTGGAAAGGCCTTTTTTTTTTAATTTCTTTTGAAAATTTTGTTTCCCCAATTTCTGAATTTTAAATTTATTCCCCCCCCAAACCTTTTCTTTTCCCTTCTTTTGGGTTTTCCCTTTTCCCCTTTTTCTTTTGGGAATTTTAAAAAAATTTTTGGGTTTTTTTCAAAAATCTGAAACCCGTAAAAATTTTACCAAAAAACTTCCAAATTTTAAATTTTCTTTTATAAAGGGATTGGGTCTGGGTTTTTTCCCCAAATCAAACCAAATTTAATTTCATTTCCCCTCAATTCTTAAAGACGGTAAAGCCCAAAACCCCTTTCCTTTTTTCGAAACTACAGGAAATAAAATTTTAAATTTTTGGGAAATTTTCCCAAAGGGTTTTGGACCCCCCTTATCCGGGGTTTTTTTTTGGAAAAACCAAAACAAAACACAAAATAAACCACCAAAATTTCCTTCCTAAACCCAAAAAAAATTTTTTCCCCTTCAAAAAGGGCCGGGGGTTTTAAAAAATTTTAAAAATTTAAAATTTTTTATTTTATATTTTTGAAAAACCCTTTTTCCCGGGAAAAGGTTTTTTTTTTTTCAAAAATTCCCAAATCAAAAATTTTAAAAAGAAAAAAGGGCCCAAAAAACATTTGGGGGTCCCCTTTTTAAAATTTGCCCGAATTTAAATTTATTTTAAAACAGCCCAAAAATAAAAAAAAATTTTTTGACTATCTTGTTTTTGAGACCCAAAAGGGTTTTGGTAAAAGGGGGGCCCCAAAGTTTTTTTCCAATTTAAAAAACCAAATTTTTAAATTTTGTTGATGGTTTTAAATGCCGGGGAAAATTCGTAAATTTCAAAATTTCCCCCTTTTATAAGTTTTTTTTTTCAGGATTTTATTCCAAAGGGCCCCCCCCAAATCGGCCCAAAAACCCCCCAAAGTCGGCAAAAAAGGGAAAAAAATTTGAAAAATTTTTTTTAAAATTGGGAAAAAAAAAACAAGATTTTGGGAAAAATTTAAAAATAAATAAAAATAAAATTTTTTTTTTTTGTTATTTCTTAAAAATCATTTTTCCAAAAACCCAAAAGGGGGTTTATTGATAAAAAGAAAACCCTTTTTTATTCCCCCCTTTTTACCCCGGGAATTTTCCCAGGGCAAAAATAAAAAGAAGGGGCCATGGCAAAAAAAAAAAAGGGGAGGGGAAACAAAGGGTGTTTAAAAAAAAAATTTTTTGAAAGGAAAATAAATTTTTTTTTTTTTATTACCGTTTTGAAAAGTTTCCTAAATTTTCCCTTTAAGATCGGTAAAAAATTTTTGGACTTCCGCGGAACCCCCTTTTTAAATTTAATTTGTTTTAAGGGGAAAGAATCCCCAAAATTAAAATTTTTTTTTTTAATGGAAAACCATTAAAAGGAATTTTTTTTTTTTCCAAATTAAAATTTTGGGGGGTTTTTTAAATTTTCGCCTTTTATCCCAAAGGGTAACCTTAAACCCATAATTTGGGAAAATTGAAAATTTCCCGGGATGGGAAAAACCAAGGGCTTTGTTATGGGTCCGTTTAAGAAATTTTAAAAACAAAAACCAAAACCTTTAACCCAAAAGGTTTTTAAAAAATTTAAACCCCTATCAAAAACCTAAAAATTTTTAAACCAAAAGAAAAAGCCAAAAAGGGGGAAAGGCCGGGGGTTTTAAAAATTTTTTAAAAAAATACCAAAAATTGAAAAGAAAATTTTTTAAAAAAATTTTCTTGGGGTTTAATTAAATTTAAAACAAACGAAAAAATCAATAATTTAACCCCCGGGTTTCCCCTTCTTTTTCCCAATTTAAAGAAGGAAAAAACCCAAAAAGAAAATACAAGGGGTGCCAAAACCGGGTTTTTTAAAAAATTTATTTTAGGTTTCCCAAAAACCCAAAAAAAGTTTAAAAAAAAATTTTTTTTGGAAGGATTTTTCCCAAAATGGAAACAAAAAGTTTTATTTGAACAAGAATTTAAATGGAAAACCCCCGAATTTTTCCAAAACCCAAACCCTTTCCTTTAAATTAACGGAAAACCGTAGCAATAAGGATTTTGGGTAAAATTTTTAAATTTCCATGCGGGGTTTAGGAAAATTTTCCCAAATTCAAAATCTTCTGGTTCCTCCCAATCAATGTTGTTACATTGTGGGGTACATTTAAGAGGCTCCAAACGGTCCTCCAGATCCAGATTCTCCTCTTTAACAATCGAAAGTCGTTTGGAGTCAGACCAGGATGGGCTTTGATCGCCGGTAAATTTGGGAGCGTTGACTGTTGAGGGTGCCATGCTAGGTGTGAAATATTCGGCGAAATCGTAAATTTTTGGGATTTTGAATTTTTTTCTCACAATCTATGAACACTACGACTTAGATATTCCTACCAAAAATACTTCAATCAAGATTTTTATTTAATATAGAGAAGTTTCGTGCCGCGGTCTGCAACAGCACCATTCATTTTCGTTTTTTTTTTGATCAAATCTCGAAATTCTTGCCAAGTTTCCATTCGTTTACTCATTCTACCTAAAGAATACATTTTTAGGTACATTTTTGCCGAATTTAGAACCCGTAGCTCTTTTTGAGTATATTTCGGGAAACAATTCTCCGATTGCGATGGAATAAAGAATCAGACCTGGAGACAGTTACTGTTCATCTTTTCCTAAAATTTCGCTGTTCCAGGTAGCGCCGTTCAGCCTGTAGCGTGAACAGAACATTTTGCCGCACACACATACACACACACACACACATACATACATACGCACATACTATCTCGATCGCTGAACGACGGCAAGGTATGACGCTATTATATATTTTATGTCGAAATCATACTGTTGTAGAAAAATGCTCCATCGTGCCAATCGTCCACTTGGACTTTGTAGGGAGTGCAGCCATTTGAGACTCTGATGATCGGTGACTACAGTAAACTTCGACCCTTCCACATAAGGTCGCATCTTTCCTATTTCCCACACTATTGCCAGGCATTCTTTTTCGGTGACTGAATAATTCCTTCCGGCCGGGTTGAGCGTTCTACTGGCATATGCAATCACATGATCTTGATCTTTTTGTTTTTGGAGTAATGCCGCTCCTATTCCGTGCGCAGAAGCATCAGTTTGCAATTCAAACGGCAGATCGAAGTCAGGGCACGCCAGTACCGGTGCTTGAGTTAAGCGTTCCTTCAATGTATCAAATGCACCTTGTTGTTCCTCTTTCCAACACCAGCGATTATTTTTCTTCAGCAGTTTCGTTAATGGTGCTGCTATGGTGGAGAATCCGGAAATAAATCTTCGATACCATGAACATATACCTAGAAATCGCCTTAATGATCTGACATTCTGTGGTTCTTTCAACTCTTTGATGGCGCTTATTTTGTCGGGATCCGTTTTGATTCCCTCCGGTGTGACTTCGTGTCCTAAGTACTTCAAAGATCTTCGTCCAAACTCGCACTTGTCTGGATTGATTCGGAGATTTGCTTCCCTCAATCGTCGAAGCACGATCGCTAAGTTCTCCAGGTGTTCGTCGAATGTTCGCCCTATCACAATTATGTCATCCAAGTACGCAAACGCTCGTGGCTCCAACTCGGGTCCAATGATCTGGTCCAGAAGCCGTTGAAAAGCGGCCGGTGCCGAATGCAACCCAAACGGCATGACTTTAAATTGAAACAACCCTCGGGATGGAACGGTGAAGGCAGTTATCAGTCGGCTGTTCTTTTCCAATGGTATTTGCCAATATCCCTGTGTCAAGCCTATGGTGGAAACATACTTAGCTTCACGTAGCCTATCGAATATGGCAGAAATATAGGGTAGAGGATACGCATCTTTACGGCTAATGGCATTGATTTTTCGGAAATCCACACAAAATCGCGGTTTTCCATCCTGCTTCTGCACCATTAATATAGGACTACTCCAGGGGCTGTTGGATGGTTCTATTACCCCTTCCAGTAACATCCGGTCAACTTCCTCGTTTATTATTTTCTGGACGTTCGGATTCTGTGGTCTATATCGTTGTTTTATGGGTAGCTTCTGTGACAGGCGGATCGTATGTTGCGTTAACGTCGTCGTACCCTTTATTCTTTCGAACTGGGGCAATTCGCTTGCGAGAAAAGCCCTCAATCGTTCGGCCTCCTCTTTCGTCAAATGACTCGATTCGTGAGCCTCAGCTGGGCTCACCTGATCTATTTCCGGTGTTTTTGGTGTATGTGCCCCAAAAATAATCATCCCATTGGCAGCATCAATAAGCACTCGATGTTCCCTTAGGAAGTCCATTCCCAATACCACATCGGGGTTTAATCCGTTCAGGTACATGAACTCCACCTGAAAGTTCCGTCCTATAAGCGAAACGGGTTGGACGCAAGCGGTCCTAATTTGTACGATCTTTCCATTGGCCAATCGGGCGTTTGGAATGGATGTTCTAGCCAATGAGAGATTTCTCTGCCGACATTCACGCCATAACCTGTTACCCATATACGAGCAGCTAGCGCCGGTGTCGATGAGCGCTCGGTACTGACGTCCAAACAGTTTTAATTCCACGAAGGGTCGGTTCTCGTGGATGATGATTTCCATATTCGAGACTTCCTTCTTCCGGGCCTGGTATTGTCTTGTTTTCTTCTCGACTCGCACTAGTTTTCCGAACCAGCGCACGTGCAATCTCTACTCAGCGTTCCACGACGACCACATCGTGAGCAGGACAATATTGGTTTGTTATTACATTCCTGCTTCCTATGTCCTGGTTTCCCACATCTCCAGCAAACGAATGTGTTGAGGATGTTCCCATTTCTCGTTCCATTCTGGTCATCCCTCTGCATCTTCGGTCGTTCCTTCCTCATGTTTTGGTATGAACCCACATTGATAGATGACGGTTCCATGCTACGCTTCGGGACTTATTCTTTCGTTTGATAAGGTAGCGCCCTTCCGCCAGCCATCATTAGATCCGTTGGAAAGTGTCGTTTGGCTTCAGTCAGAAACGTTTCGATTTCCCTCATTTTCCGAAGAAACGCCGTGGTATCCTCAACTTCGTGTTCCCACAACATCCGACGATATTCCGGTACTAAGTTCTTCCGTAACCTCTGCAAATCTTATTCCTCAGTTATTTTCCCGTGTCTCCTAATCAGTGTACGTATATCCGTCACGTATTCCATAACTGTTTCGGTCGGTTTCTGTCGTCGATTGCTGATTTCGTCTTCCATCGTGTCGTAATAATCTACGGGGAAGAACGTCCCCCGAAAATCATCTTCAAATTCCTTCCAATTGTTCCAGTCCTTTCTATTATTGCGGTACCACAGGGTCGCCATCCCGGACAGGACTTGTGGCAGACCGAGAAGAAACCTGTCGGGCTCAGCTTTCAGCTGCTGCCGAACATCATTAACTGATTCCAGAAATGAAACCGGGTCAGATTTCCCATCGAAATTCAGGCGATATTTTCCCAAATTTAGAGGTTCCAGGTTAACCCTTGACGTTGTCGCCATTTTCCTCCTGACCCGAGAATTTAAACATACCTACTTGATTCGGTAACGGTGAAGCTCTTCCGCTTCTGATGAATCGGACCAATTTCTTCCTCTTTTCATCAAATGTCCCGGATACTTCTATCCTGAACTTCGTCAGTTCCGCGTCCAAGTCTTCCTTTCGCAACTTGTACACCCATCCGGTTTTCCCATCCATTTGACTCGGTTCCGTTAGGTAGTCGGCGACTTCCTGCTCGGTTTCGGATTCCCCGAACATCTTATCGAACCTACCTGTGGGTTACTGCTAACTCGCTAATGATTCGGTACTCGTTGTCACAACGAACAATCCCGATTAGTGACGACGAAGATTACCCTTCGATCGATTTTCCCAAAACGTTACTTTCGTTTTGATCGATTACCGTCCACCTGATCTCTATTTGTTCAACCGGTCCCGATAAACAATTTTATCTAACCTACCAACGCGTCCCTC
This sequence comes from Novius pumilus, assembly GCA_020654155.1. Classification (NCBI taxonomy): domain Eukaryota; kingdom Metazoa; phylum Arthropoda; class Insecta; order Coleoptera; family Coccinellidae; genus Novius; species Novius pumilus. Next base: position 55,406 of record JAIFOV010000530.1, on the reverse strand, counting down.
TTAACTTGATGCTATTCTTTGCTAATGGTTCGGTACTCGTTGGCACAACAAACCTTTTCAATCGCCTCCAATAAAACGACGATCCCGCTTTAGTCGATCCCGATAAACAACGGTCCCGATAAATAACGGTACCTTTTCAATCGAACCCGATAAATAACGGTCCCTGCTCGGGCGCCATTTTTGTGACGCTTTCCTGCTCGGTCGCCTCTTTTATGACGCGACCCCCCCTTTACCGGCCCCTATTCGGATGCCAGGCGGGTAAAGCTTAACAACAAAACTCTGTTCCTATACGGTTGCTGCTATCTGGCGGATGCGCGCGTTAATGCCACCGACTCCAAGGTTGTACTACAGGATGTTAATATGACTAGCGCAGCTTCGTTCGGGGATATTTTCTCGGGCGCCACCTGATTTTAAGTGGTACGGTCCACTTGCGCCGGGGTACACTACAGTCAGAGAAAGATGATTTCCAGGGGTCTGTATTCACCGAGAGAAGAAAATTCCCCAAAAAGATAAATCGATTGAAGGTGTTCGAAATCGACTAAGTGTCCGGCGGAAAAATACTTAAAACTACTATTTACAATTTATTCACACTATTTACAATTTATCCCACGACGGTAGCGATCATACATCTAAAAAGCCAGAGGGTTAATTAATTAATTCACCAGCGGAAACTTACTTCGCCTGATAAACTAACGGATAGCGAATAGTGAATAGCGAATAGCGAATAGCGGACAGCGAAAAGCGGATAGCGGATAGCGAATAGCTAATAGCGGATAGCGGCTAGTGAATAGTGAACAGCGAATAGCGGATAGTGAATAGCGAATAGCGGATAGCGGACAGTGAATAGCGAATAGTGAATTGCAGCTTGCTATCAATCTATAATGATGGTTCCTTTCGGTTCGTGCAATCTAAATATCCTACTCTTTATCGGTTCAAGGGACCCAAGTGACCGCTATTGAAACTCGTCACTCTATTCTTCCGGATGGTGCCCACTATGACTGCACCTTATTGAAACTCCACAATCAAATCGCCACTCCTCCTGGAGAAATTCGTCGCCCCAACATACAATTACCCGGCGACAACATCACGCCCAACACAAGTGACCGCTATTGACACTCGTCACTCTATTCTTCCGGACGGTGCCCACTATGACTGCACGTTATTGAAACTGCACAATCAAATGGCCACTCCTCCGGGAGAAGTCCGTTAGGAGAACCACCCTACGACAATATCACGTCTAACACAAGTGACCGCTATTGAAACTCGTCACTCTATTCTTCCGGACGGTGCCCACTATGACTGCACGTTATTGAAACTCCACAATCAAATGACCACTCCTCCGGGAGAAGTCCGTTAGACTCAAGGTGCACAAGGAACCGTAGAAATAATATGGCAACAGAAGGGTACTTACTGCGGGTTTCGCTATATCACGGTTTCGCCTCACTCACGCACGGTTCACGTATTCACAGGCAGGATATCTCTCGAGGATATCACTCGTGGATATCTCTCATGGATATCTCTCGTGGATATCTCTCGAGGATATCACTCGTGGATATCTCTTCTTTTATTCCGCGGAACGCGATAAATTTATATACAACCTGTACCGCAGCTCTGAGGCGGGTCTACCTCTATTAAGCGGCTGGTACTGCCGTGCATTGCGATGTATCATTTCCTAACAATCACAAAGCTAAACCATGTATCTCGGTGCCCTCGACTTCTTCGTCCGACGGTACGACGATAAGGGTTATTCCCGCACTGCGACTTCAGCGCCACCCATCGGTCGGACCAACAATCTGGAGACTACTAGATGTCGCTCCACATTGTCCGCCATTCTTCTTGTCAGTATCGGTTCGCTAATTATTCTAGTAACGTTGCGTGATTTCAGAACGCATCGTTACAGATGTGACGTCGAGTGAATACAATATGTCATCGGGCTGTAAAATAATATCATTGAGTGTTAGTTTCAAGTCGTATGCGTCCCCATTAAATTATATATATAAATGTGACATTCACAAGGGAATATGTGAAAGTATTAAATCAATGTAAATGATAAACTCAAAATTATCTCAGAATGATATTATATGTGAGAGAACGAAACATTTTGGCAGGGTATAACATTATAATACTTAAATTATCGATATGATAGATGGATTTAACAAGAAAAATATTTATTTATTTCATTTCTCAATTTTCCATATTGTTTTTTTTTGAATTTTGTATTCAAACCCTAACGTTTGCCTTTCTACTCTTGCGTTTCTCAAGGTTATATCATCTGAAGGAATGATCATATATCTTATACATATGAGTGCCGTAGCAATGATTCCCAAAATAAATATTACCATCATCATATATATTTTGTTGTGGTCTAACATTATCACCAAGCAGTGCTACGACCAGTCTATCCTCTTCTGAAGTGCTAGTTTGCACAAATGGACCACCTTCAGTTCTATTCATGTCTGCCTACATGAACGAAGAATTATTGTAGTTTGGGTGATGAATTAAAAGATTGATTATCTATGTAAATGCAACTCACAATTCCAGCCCTCTTGGGCTCCTGTAGTTATTCTATCCGAGTATTGTTCTCTCTAGAAATAATCAATGAAAATAAAAAATTACTTTCTATATATAACTCACACATTGTCTCGCAACCTCTTTCCTTGCAGACCTTTTTGCATTATTGTACAGCTGTTTGAGAAGAATAGGGGTTCGAAGTTCGTTTGTTTGAGCGTTATATTTTATGGTAATGGACTCCCAAGTGGTGTTTTTTTGTTGGACCGTCACTTTGTCCGTTGCTTTAGAGTTTATGATTGAATTTTTCCTGAAAATGAACAAAGAAGGACGGGTATAGAGGAGAGAAGGAAGTCAGCATGAAATTTACGGAGATTTAAACAACGATGTCAAATTTCAACATCGATGTCGAAATTTAACAAATTGGTTATTTTATTTGTTTACGCTTGCCCGACTCACAAAAGTGAGTGGGCATAAAGCGTCATACCTTGCCGTCGTTCAGCGATCGAGATAGTATGTGCGTATGTATGTATGTGTGTGTGTATGTGTGTGCGGCAAAACGTTCTGTTCACGCTACAGGCTGAACGGCGCTACCTGGAACAACGAAATTTTAGGAAAAGATGAACAGTAACTGTCTCCAGGTCTGATTCTTTATTCCATCGCAATCGGAGAATTGTTTCCCGAAATATACTTAAAAAGAGCTACGGGTTCTAAATTCAGCAAAAATGTACCTAAAAATGTATTCTTTAGGTAGAATGAGTAAACGAATGGAAACTTGGCAAGAATTTCGAGATTTGATCAAAAAAAAAACGAAAATGAATGGTGCTGTTGCAGACCGCGGCACGAAACTTCTCTATATTAAATAAAAATCTTGATTGAAGTATTTTTGGTAGGAATATCTAAGTCGTGGTGTTCATAGATTATGAGAAAAAAATTCAAAATCCCAAAAATTTACGATTTCGCCGAATATTTCACACCTAGCATGGCACCCTCAACAGTCAACGCTCCCAAATTTACCGGCGATCAAAGCCCATCCTGGTCTGACTCCAAACGACTTTCGATTGTTAAAGAGGAGAATCTGGATCTGGAGGACCGTTTGGAGCGTCTTAAATGTACCTCACAATGTAACAACATTGATTGGGAGGAACCAGAAGATTACGATTACGAACAGTCGGACGATTCTCGTTGAAGAAAAGAGAACAGACTCCATAAGTTGGCAGATTATCAACGACAATCATTCAATGCGACTGTCTCCTTTTCTCGGTGAAAAGGTACTGGATGTCAGAATCAGTATTATGGTTTCACCAAGATCGAAGTTGGGTTGTGGTATCTGCAAGGGACCGGACTGAAAGCCGAGAATATTCGTGCTGTTTACAAAAGACGACTGAATTGCGAAAGAAGCCGGTTTGAGACCGGGCGACCAAATATTGTCGTGCAATAACGTATATTTCAGCGATATAACTTCCAACCTTCCTCATGAAAATGTTTCGACGACAGGATCTCGTCGTGAGGAAGCATGCCGCATCCGAAATGTTCCCGGAGAGTCGATTGGTTACAACAGCTCTTCCAGTTCAGTAATCGGCGATCAAAGCCCATCCTGGTCTGACTCCAAACGACTTTCGGTTGTTAAAGAGGACAATCTGGATTTAGAGGGCCATCTGGATCGTCTTAAATGTACTTCACAATGGAACAACTTTGAGTGGGAGGAACCAGAAGATTACGATAAACCATTCTTCAAGCCTACGATCATAACCAGTCAGAGAACGGTGCTATTATAAGCAATAATGGTAGCGACGACTGTCAGGAGATAAAAAATAATTATGAATCATTCAAGAGGAGGAGCGATCAAATCAACAATATCCTAAAAACGGAAACAGTAGTTGTTGATGTACATAGAAACGCTATCGAAATCTCCAACTTTTCTGAAAACGGTCTGGCGAGTACCTCTAGTTTTTGTTTTTTTGAAGCCGGTAGCAGCAACAGCTTGGCTTCTTGTAGTCTATCCAGTGCTATTCTTCAAGAAATACAAAAATGAGACGAGAGGAAGAAAGTTGAGAGCAAGCCGTCCATCGATGAACAACTACAACGAGAGAAGGTGGTGCAGCATGCTGGCCACGATTTACAGAGTCAACATAGCAAGCTCATCGATGAATTCAAGAGGGGTCACAAAGGCATGTTCAAATCAATGGAGGATAGTGGAAATGAAGATTACCAAGTTTGCGCGATGGAGAGGAATGCAAGTTCAGATCTGTCCCAGAAACTGTCCGAGCGGCTCAGCAATTTCCAATAGGACAACTGTGCAAAACTAAGTAGAACGAGTAGTTCAAGTTCTTCCACCTCCATCATCACAAGATTCTTCACCGCCCACTCCAACTTTGGGAGGTCAAAATAAGGGAACTCTGAAATCAGAAAAACCTCAAAAGTCCCGAGTTAACATATCATTGAGTGTTAGTTTCAAGTCGTATGAGTTCTTTACGAAGTGAAGATTTCTCCCGATCACGTGTTTTAGTGTCCTTGCTATGAACTGTGAGATGTTGTATAGTGGATATTGACATGACGACACTATAGGGCGTATTAGAGTGTCTTCTTTATGTAGTTTCAAAAGTCCATAAATTCTTGGACAAATGCTGTTATGAACTTGTAGTTCTTTTGATGTTTCGGGTGTAATATAACTACGTAGGGTCCAACCTTGAATCAGTTTGTTGCCCTCCTTCTCAAGCGTTGTTGTGAGGTATCTTTTAATGTTCTTGTAAGTATAGGCATCATCTAGGTGGTGTGACATTTTTTGTCTGTATATTTCAGTGTCTATGATGATTGTTGTGTTGCTTCTGTCCGGTTTCGAAACGGTGATATCAGGATGGGCTTCAAGGAAGTTCTTTGTCCGTGTTATATTGTTTTCAATTAGTCTGTCTTGTCTAGGTATATGTTGGTTTCTGGTCTTGTTAATATGGGATGAAAGCGTCTGGGTTAATCTGCTTCGTATATTGTCTGATATGACATCTCACAAAAATGTCCATAAAACAACACTCGCAAAGATTAAAAAGAAAGTAGTCGGAGAGCAATTAACGCTGACCAAAGCCGACAAAGGTAATAGTATTGTTTGCCCAAATAACGAACAGTATTATTCTAAAATGAAAGATATCCTGGAAAAACTAGATTCAATTGAATTACCAAAAGACCCTTCTAACATATACGTCAAAGATATCAAACGAGAACTTGAAGTCGCTGACCACTTGGCACATACAACCTGGGAGAAACGCAAATTAATTCCAATGAATGTTCAACCTCCACAACTTTATGGACTAATTAAATTACATAAAGAAGAAAAATCGGCCAGACCAGTCGTTTCATATGTGGAAACACCATCAGGTAAACTAGCGAAATTTCTTAATTGTAAATTCAGTGAATTAACAAATTTTCATCCGAAACATACTATCAAAAACTCTGTTGATTTAATAAAAAAACTTTCAAAGGTTACATTCACCAATAATTTTAAACTAGTCTCTTTTGATGTTAATAATATGTTTCCGAACATTCCAACAGATGAATGCCTCCCTTTGGTTCAAGAGATTTTTTCTAATAATAATACAAACCCTTACATTACTTCAGAATTTTGCAACCTGTTAGAAACGTACATAACACAAAATTACTTTCATTACAGGAAAAAATTTTATAAACAAAAGTCAGGCCTACCAATAGGCTCACCGCTTAGTCCACTGTTAGCAGATATTTTCATGAATAATTTTGAAAAAACTGTCTTAGACAACCCATTATCAACCAAGCATATTGCTTTCTGGTTCCGTTATGTAGATGATATTTTGGTGGGCTTTTATGGATCTAATGGGCAAATAGATCAGTTTCTTAAATACCTCAATGATTCACACAAAAATATAAGTTTTACTGTAGAAATAGAATCAAAAAATTCAATAAATTTTCTGGACCTCACAATAACAAGGAATAGAAACAATACTCTCTCATATAATTTTTATAGGAAAGAAAGTTTCACAGATGCCCCAATTCGAATGGACTCATTTAATCATATTAACCATAAGCTTGCAGCATATAATTCCATGATTCATAGAGCTTTCTCTGTACCTTTATCAGATGAAAATTTTGAAACCGAAATAGACACAATAAAACAAATCGCTACAAACAATAACATACCAATCAATTTAATAAATCAAATAATCAAACGTAGACGACAAAAAGAGATCTCACTTTTATTATATTGTATAATGGAAAAACCAGGAAACAAGTATGTTAGCCTCAATAATGCTGGTTCCGTTTCAGATAACATCAAAAATTATTTTTCCAAGCTCAATATTCAAACTGCATTTTCAAACAGTCCAAATTCAAGCAAAATCCTTTTTAATGCAAAGCACAAGAGAGACAAATACAATTAATCGGGTATATACAGGATAGAATGTAATGATTGTTCAGCAGCATATGTGGGCCAAACTGGCAGAAATTTTAAAACCCGTCTCAAAAAACATGTTTCCTCAGACAATAAATCCGCAATTTTCGAACATATTAATTCCACAAAACATTCAGTATCCATAGATAATCTTAAAATTCTACATATTTGTGATAAAGGGAGAAAAATGAATCTGTTGGAATGTCTAGAAATAAATAAGTTATGTAAAAACCCAAATTTCCAAACTCTCAACGGTCAACTAGACCATAATCCTTCCCCACTGCTCAATCTGTAAAAACCCATAATTTAAGATAGAACCATCTCACTACCTGTAAATAGGATAATATAAATACGTTCACCTGTTTACTGTATACCTTACTTGAGAATGACATAAAAGTCGAAACCGGTCGTAATTATTGTAGAATAAAGTTATAGTGGAAATAGACAAGAGAGTTCATTTCATTTCATTTCACTGAGATATGAATTTCCACAAAATAGATAAATCATCAATATCTTCTATTGAATAATACGTCCATTTGAATGCGAATCCGTTGTTTCTTTCTCAAAAAAATTTCCCGCCAGGAACTATATCGAGGGACCTGTCTCCTATATCTTCAGACAAATGTCGCCGTTTTTAATTTTTTCCGAACGGAAGAAGACCGATGGAAAATTCAAAGTTTGCATATATACATCATCAATTGTCTAGTTACAGGAATGTATGTTTTCGTCAAAAAATGTTGCGTCTTGTTGGGAAATTCGTGAAAACTTTTGAAATTTTTACGACGATGACCATTTTTTTTCACGTCCGCTTGAATAATACGTCCATTGGAATACGAGTCTGTTGTTTCTTTCTGAAAAACGTTTCGCCAGAAAGTATATCGAGGGACCTGTCTCCATACCTTTAGACAAATGTCGCCGTTTTTAATTTTTTCTGAACGAAAGAAGACTGATGGAAAATTCAAAGTTTGCATATATACATAACCAACTGTCTTCTTACAGGAAATAAATGTTTCCGTCGGAAAATGTTGCGTCTTGTTGAAAAATTCGTAAAAACTTTTGAAATGTTCACAATGATAACCATTTTTCTGCACGTCCGCATGAACAATACGTCCATTTGAATAAGAATCCGTTGTTTATTTCTCAAAAAATTCACCGCTAGGAAGTATATCGAGGGACCTGTTTCCTATGTCTTAAGACAAATGTCGCCCTCTTTAATTTTTTCCGAACGAAAGAATACTGATGGAAAATTCAAAGTTTGCATATATCCATAACCAATTGTCTTCTCACACGAAATAAATGTTTCCGTCGGAAAATGTTGCGTCTTGTTGAAAAATTCGTAAAAACTTTTGAAATTTTCACGATGATGGCCATTTTTTTCCACGTCCGCCTGAAGAATACGTCCATTTGAATACGAATCCGTTGTTTCTTTTTCTCAAAAAAATCCCGCCAGGACAAGTGAACAAATTAATTAAAAGAAAGGAACTATAATTATGACCAGTATTCACTCATATTCAGATAAATTTGAAAAACAATTAGTAGCTTCTTTATATCAAAGCGGTAAAAGTCAGTGTCTTGCATCGTTAAAGAGTACAATGTTACAAGAGCAGCTACTTATAAATGAATTAAGCAATTTACTAATTCAGGTAGTTTTAAGAACAAAGATAATCGTTCTGTTGAAGAAAATGAATTAATTAAATTAAGAAAAGATTTAAAAAATTACGAATGGAAAATGATACTTTAAAGCAAGCAGCACTCATATTAATAGGCAGAAAATAGAAATTGTTTGGGGTCGGAATTTCTCCAACTGCGGAGTCACTCAGTATTTATTCTTATTTGTCGTTTCTGACACCACCTTCCGATGAAGGACGAGAAGAAAGTGTGCGATTTCTGACGTATGAAATGTATTGACAAGATACAAATATGACGTGCCGCGTCCGTTTATTCAGAATTGAATTTATCGACTCAGGGTACGACCTTTTTTTGTTTAGAACGTTGGTACGCGACTTCCTTCTACCCCGTTGGGTTTCGTTTTTTACCCTGAGTCGACCGGCGCAGATGATTCAAAATTACGGAGCGGCACGCCCCTAAACTTATCGATAAATAAGTTTTTTTGGAAAGCGCCGCGAAATCAGAAGGTTACATAAATGGTTTCGTTGATTCTAGTGAACAAATTACAAGTGTACCTGAGTTTTTTGGCGAAGTTAATGTAAATTATACAGACTAAAACAAGAAAAAATCTATTGCAGTTGATAACACCAGAAAATTATGTCTTCTACATTTGAATGCCCAGAGTTTGAGAAATAAGATGGGCAATATGGACGCTCTACTCACTGATCTTGATGCGGATATTGTGTGTATTTCTGAGAGTTGGCTACGCCCGGAGGAAACTGATTTCATCTCGTTTGGGGGTCTACATCATGCTACGTCTTACTGCAGAACGGGGACTTCTCATGGAGGAGTTTCAATATTTTGTAAGAATGTTAATTTTGTTACTTTAGTGGATATCAATAATGAATCCATTGAAATCGATTGCGAAGTTACAGGTATTTTCGTTAAGAGTTTTAATTTAATAATAATTGTGATTTATCGTAGCCCAAATGGCAGTTATGACATATTTTTGAATAATCTTGAAAATATTTTATCTAAAATTGATTTACGTAAGAATATTTGTATATGTGGCGCGATTTCAATGTCAAATTCAACACATCAAATTGTAATGTTAGCTCCTTGATTGAATTAATGAATAGTTTCGGTTTAAAGCAAATGGTATTCTTCTCTACTCGAGGCACTAATTGCCTGGATACCGTGTTCGCTAATATGGATGAGTGTGTTGTGAATTGTATAGGGTTAGATTTTACTGATCATGACGGACAATATGTGCGCCTGAGTTTTCAAGGGGCGGTGGATGATGATTTTACTTGTAACAAATTTAGACCACTCACTAGAAAGGGTTTTAACAATTTCCATTGTGCTTTGAGCGAATTGAGTTGGGACTTTGTCGGGGATGAATCTAAGTCGGTGAATGAATGTTTCAAAATTTTTCAACAGAAAATTGTAGAAGCGTATGAAATATCTTTTCCAGAGGTTAAGTGTAGGGTCAGGAGTGGTGATAGGGGAATAAAGTGGTTTTCCAGTGAATTGAGAGCAATGAGAGAAAAACTCCAATTGCTTAATGAAGTTCATAAATTCTCCAAAACAGAAGAGAGTAAAAGAATGAAAAACATATTCAGAACTAAATACAATAAGGCCCTCAAAAAGGCCAGAATTGGTGCAAATGATAACATGATTAACAATTCTAAAAATCCAGTTAGAGAAAGCTGGAGAATTATTAACAGCTATAGAAAACCTAGTAATCCATTAAAAGGCTCTGATATCCATCCTGATTCATTCAGTGAACACTTTAGTTCTGTGGCGAATAATTTAGTTAACTCTTTACCTAAAAATAATATAGTGGATCCTATAAACCTCGTTTCTCATCGCTGCGATGTTTCTTTGAAATTTGAATTTAAGGAGGTGAGTCAGGTAGTTATTAGAGATATTGTTTCTGATTTGAAGCATGGTAAGTCGAAGGATATTTTCGGCCTATGTGTTACTCTCTTGAAGCGTAACATTAATCTTATCATCCATCCTTTAACTATTCTGATTAACCGCTGTCTTAGGGAAGCTATTTTTCCTGAATGTTTGAAGGTCGCAAAGATCATACCAATATTTAAAAAAGGCGATGTTAATTCACCCGACAATTTTAGACCTATCTCTATTTTACCCACCCTATCGAAGGTGGTTGAGAAGGTTTTAGCCGTGCAAATAATTGAATATTTTGAGGGGAATAATTTGTTTAGCAGTAAACAATTTGGATTCAGAAGAGGGAAGGACACGGTTCAAGCCATTCTTAAATTTGTTAAAGATGCTCTCAGATGTTTTGAGAGCGGTTCCCTGACACTGGCTCTTTTTTTCGATCTTTCGAAAGCGTTCGACTGCGTGGGACACTCCATTCTGCTGGGTAAGCTGGGATGCTACCACTTTAACGACCATAGTGTGACACTTATAAAATCTTACTTAAATGATCGCTATCAGGTGGTACATTGGGATGGAAGGTGGTCACGGGGGTCTAGACTTTATTGTGGGGTGCCACAAGGTTCGATTCTCGGGCCGCTTCTCTTCCTGGTGTACATTAATGATTTTCCTGCATATTTGAACATGGCGGAAGTTACACTATTCGCTGACGACAGCACTGTTTGTGTGGAGGGTGGTGAGGCGACTTGCCTAGAATCGTGGAGTGAACTGGCAGAGTCGATTGCTGCACAATGGTTTAATTCAAATTTGTTGACTCTTAACATTAACAAAACAGAAAAGATGCTTTTTTCAAGCTGTGGTAACAGTGCGGGTACCCGTTGTGGTCCTGTTAGGTTTTTGGGTATTTACCTTGACCCAGCTCTTGGGTGGGGAGCTCATATTAATGAGCTGTCAAGTAAGCTCAGCAAGGGTATTTTTCTTCTTAGGGCTTTGTGCCAGGTCGTATCACAGAGAGTTCTTTTATCGGTTTACCGCGCGCTCATTCATTCTCATTTGAGATATGGAATTATTATATGGGGGCAAGGTACTGATCATTTAAAAATTTTTAAGTTGCAAAAACGTGCTTTGAGAATAGTGGCAGGTGTGGCATTTAGAACCGAATGTAAACATTTGTTTGTCAAACATAATATTCTTACTTTTCCATCTGTATATATACTTGACAGCCTAATTTATGCTCATAAAGAACAGAAGTACTGCTTACGTGGTGGTGATGTGCACAAGTACGATTTAAGACATAATCAAGACATAAGGCGTGAAAAATTTCGTCTGACTAAAACTCAAAATAGCCCACTTTTTATGCCATTTCTAATGTTTGATAAGTTGCCTGTGGTTTATCGTAGACTGCCGTTGAATAGATTTAAAAAGGTGATGCATGACTTCCTTGTTAAAGGTGCATTTTATTCAGTCAAGGAGTTTTTAGATCTGAAGGAGATTGTATTGTGAAATTGTAAAGTTCTAATTTTTTATTTGTAATTTAGATTGTCCATATAGACTTAGTGATGAATTGATTGACATGTGTAAACAACATATGATGTTAGTTGTATTAGCACGAAAATAAATAAATAAAAAATAAAATAAAAAATAAAACTAACTTAATCTATTCACAGCCTAACACTAAAAAATTGTCATTTCCACGGAACATATCCTCCCCCCGTTGAGAGTAAAACGAGCAAGAAAAATTAAACGGGAGTTTGAAAATATCGTGCACGCACTTAACTTCACTTGCGCTGTAGTGATTGTCTTAGTCACCTTTCGGTGGGGGGCATATCGATTTTACATTTCTCCTGCAGCTTCCGTGAGATGTGGCGAAGGTGACCACTCGTACGACGCCGTCGGTGCCAGGATGCAAATCTGTCACTCTTCCCAAGCGCCACTGCAAGCATGGTTGTTGTTTGTCGATAAGCAGTACAATGGAGTCCCTTTCGATATTAGTAGATGGCTGTATCCATTTATGTCGCCTTTGCAACTCAGTCAAATACTCGAGTTGCCAACGAGTCCAGAATTCTCGACGGATATTCGTGATGAGTCTCCAGGATGCCAAACGATTTTTTGGAAGCTGCGAGAAATCATTTTTAGGTAGGGCTGTTAATGATCGCCCAATTGATAAATGTCCGGGCGTCAGAGCAATTGGATCGTTGGGATGGGTGACGATGATTGATATGGACACGCAAAATAAGGGACCGTTTCACGAAATTGTGTAGTTTTGCCTTTCAATTTCAGGCCTTAATTGTTGCAGAAGCTTAAAAAGCATGTCTGGAGACCTCCTCAAGTATTTAAAAAAATGAAATTTGCCAAATTCTATCCTTTTCATATTAATGTCATGAACCCATTTCCTCTTTTTTTGAATTTCTTCTTCTTCAGCATCCGCCAAAGTAGCAAATAGAAAAACTTCTTCGTAATGCGAACAACGATTCAAAGATAACTGATGCGATAATTCGGTATATCGTTTTACGATATACCGATATACCGATATACGATATACCCACCGACCTAATGGACGGCCTGCTTTATAAGCAGGCTCTTCCTTAAGTGGTCCTTCTGCGTTCGACGCGCCGTATGATGGGGTGGAAACCACTTGCACCCTCTAGCTTCCGGCGGTGGTCACGTTCGGAACTACTTGTCCGCGGTAGTGGATGTACTAGAAGCGCTACCCTGACTTACGGAGCGCTGTCTAACTAGTCGACGGCTGTGTCTTTTTGCTACCGTTCAGAGTTGAAAAAAGTTCAAAGTTACGACACTCAAATGCCATATTTTCATCTCCATAAAGACGAACCCAAATTTCTCAGTCTTCAGTGGAATCCTGTTCCCGACATTTTCTCGTATTCTTGCACTCCTTCAGAACAAAAATGCACCAAACGGGGTATTTTGTCTCAAATATCTAGAATCTTCGAACCATTTGCAACACATATTACTTCTCCCAAGAGTATTATTCAAAAACTTTGGCTTTTGAAATTAGACTGGGATGATGCCCTACCCGAATCTCTAGTGCAAACCTGGAATCGTTTTCGATCCGAACTATCAATTGGCAGATGCCAGAGTATGATTCTTTTACGAAATGAAGAAGATCGGTAAGAAAATATGTGGAACATAGTTCCAGTTTAGCAATCAAAGGAAGACGAATTGAAGCCGCTCGTGACTCACCCATAACAAGAGATATGTGAAATCGTCTGTTTGACGTGACAAATCCCAGATAGGCACAACATCCATAACTGCTGGAACTAGCATCCGAAAAACCGTTGGAGCTCTACTGAGTAATGTGATCTGGCATAAGTAGACGAGGTAATTATATTTTAGAAAGCTCCGGTAGTTCGGATCGAAAACGATTCCAGGTTTGCACTAGAGATTCGGGTAGGGCATCATCCCAGTCTAATTTCAAAAGCCAAAGTTTTTGAATAATACTCTTGGGAGAAGTAATATGTGTTGCAAATGGTTCGAAGATTCTAGATATTTGAGACAAAATACCCCGTTTGGTGCATTTTTGTTCTGAAGGAGTGCAAGAATACGAGAAAATGTCGGGAACAGGATTCCACTGAAGACTGAGAAATTTGGGTTCGTCTTTATGGAGATGAAAATATGGCATTTGAGTGTCGTAACTTTGAACTTTTTTCAACTCTGAACGGTAGCAAAAAGACACAGCCGTCGACTAGTTAGACAGCGCTCCGTAAGTCAGGGTAGCGCTTCTTGTACATCCACTACCGCGAACAAGTAGTTCCGAACGTGACCACCGCCGGAAGCTAGTGGTTTCCACCCCATCATACGGCGCGTCGAACGCAGAAGGACCACTTAAGGAAGAGCCTGCTTATAAAGCATTCCCATTAGGTCGGTGGGTATATCGTATATCGGTATATCGGTATATCGTAAAACGATATACCGAATTATCGCATCAGTTATCGTTGAATCGTTGTTCGCATTACGAAGAAGTTTTTCTATTTGCTACTTTGGCGGATGCTGAAGAAGAAAAAATTCAAAAAAAGAGGAAATGGGTTCATGACATTAATATGAAAAGGATAGAATTTGGCAAATTTCATTGTTTTAAATACTTGAGGAGGTCTCCAGACATGCTTCTTAAGCTTCTGCAACAATTAAAGCCTGAAATTGAAAGGCAAAACTACACAATTTCGTGAAACGGTCCCTTATTTTGCGTGTCCATATCAATCATCGTCACCCATCCCAACGATCCAATTGCTCTGACGCCCGGACATTTATCAATTGGGCGATCATTAACAGCCCTACCTGAAAATGATTTCTCGCAGCTTCCAAAAAATCGTTTGGCATCCTGGAGACTCATCACGAATATCCGTCGAGAATTCTGGACTCGTTGGCAACTCGAGTATTTGACTGAGTTGCAAAGGCGACATAAATGGATACAGCCATCTACTAATATCGAAAGGGACTCCATTGTACTGCTTATCGACAAACAACAACCATGCTTGCAGTGGCGCTTGGGAAGAGTGACAGATTTGCATCCTGGCACCGACGGCGTCGTACGAGTGGTCACCTTCGCCACATCCCACGGAAGCTGCAGGGGAAATGTAAAATCGATATGCCCCCCACCGAAAGGTGACTAAGACAATCACTACAGCGCAAGTTCCGTGGAAATGACAATTTTTTAGTGTTAGGCTGTGAATAGATTAAGTTAGTTTTAGGGGCGTGCCACTCCGTAATTTTGAATCATCTGCGCCGGTCGACTCAGGGTAAAAAACGAAACCCAACGGGGTAGAAGGAAGTCGCGTACCAACGTTCTAAACAAAAAAAGGTCGTACCCTGAGTCGATAAATTCAATTCTGAATAAACGGACGCGGCACGTCATATTTGTATCTTGTCAATACATTTCATACGTCAGAAATCGCACACTTTCTTCTCGTCCTTCATCGGAAGGTGGTGTCAGAAACGACAAATAAGAATAAATACTGAGTGACTCCGCAGTTGGAGAAATTCCGACCCCAAACAATTTCTATTTTCTGCCTATTAATATGAGTGCTGCTTGCTTTAAAGTATCATTTTCCATTCGTAATTTTTTAAATCTTTTCTTAATTTAATTAATTCATTTTCTTCAACAGAACGATTATCTTTGTTCTTAAAACTACCTGAATTAGTAAATTGCTTAATTCATTTATAAGTAGCTGCTCTTGTAACATTGTACTCTTTAACGATGCAAGACACTGACTTTTACCGCTTTGATATAAAGAAGCTACTAATTGTTTTTCAAATTTATCTGAATATGAGTGAATACTGGTCATAATTATAGTTCCTTTCTTTTAATTAATTTGTTCACTTGTCCTGGCGGGATTTTTTTGAGAAAAAGAAACAACGGATTCGTATTCAAATGGACGTATTCTTCAGGCGGACGTGGAAAAAAATGGCCATCATCGTGAAAATTTCAAAAGTTTTTACGAATTTTTCAACAAGACGCAACATTTTCCGACGGAAACATTTATTTCGTGTGAGAAGACAATTGGTTATGTATATATGCAAACTTTGAATTTTCCATCAGTATTCTTTCGTTCGGAAAAAATTAAAGAGGGCGACATTTGTCTTAAGACATAGGAAACAGGTCCCTCGATATACTTCCTAGCGGTGAATTTTTTGAGGAATAAACAACGGATTCTTATTCAAATGGACGTATTGTTCATGCGGACGTGCAGAAAAATGGTTATCATTGTGAACATTTCAAAAGTTTTTACGAATTTTTCAACAAGACGCAACATTTTCCGACGGAAACATTTATTTCCTGTAAGAAGACAGTTGGTTATGTATATATATTTACGTTTTTAGGAACACCGAAATCCTTTTTAAAAACAATTTTTATTACGACGCGAATAGTACAATAAATCGAGCTTAACTTAACTTATACAATGAATGTGTTCTTATTTATAACGTCGGTTAATATCGCTGACTCTACTGCTGCAGCGATTGCATCTCTATTTCCTTTTAGAAATGCCTTGGGATCGAATCTCCTAATTCCTCCCCTTTTTCAGTAACCGTGGCTGAGACTTCCCTTTTCTTCGTAGAGGGTGTTAGGTATTTCCTGAAGATGTGGATGAACATGGCAACTATTCCCACTATGCAGACTAGAAGTAAAATTCCCGTGGATAATGCGATCGTTGTCGGATGTGGTGCCCACTGGTATAGGTTTTCTAGTGGCGGTATCTCTTCTTTTGTTAATAGGTGTTCCTCTTCTTGCTTCTTCAATTGGTAATCGATTGGTAGCAGATCGACGCTTTGTTTGATGTTTATTGTAACTTTCGGATAGATGTTCTTTAGATTGTTAGATATCATGCAGGAGCTTCTTATACGGCTCAATGTGGGAACTTTTATCCTTTTCTTGGTGTCGTCACAGAATTCAAAGAGCCACGTATTATTTTGGCTAATGATGGAACTGTCTTCCAATTGGTACAAATCGGTAACTATTGGCGCAGATATTCTCGTGCAATTTTCTTCTAGATTTTTCAGAATTGATTTCAGACATTTGGAACTTAATTTCAGATCTTCTTGTTTGATGATATAGAAATTTTCGATTGGATATATCTCAGAAGTTTCCCAGACGAGTATTTCGTTTGATACAAGTGCATATGGTAATATGGAGGAAACATACGTGTTTTGGAAAGGTAGATTATATAAGTGATAGAGATCATATCCTTCAAAATCGATCATAGGTATCGTTACAAGAAACACTAGTTGATCTTCTTTGATAATGATTTTGGTAGGACATACTGAATAGTAATCTGTCACATGTTTGAAAGGTTTCAATTACTGTCCATAATAATTTGTGTGAAATTTTTAAAGGGATTATGTTCTCGTGTAACAGATGGAGACGCCCAAAACTTATGGCGTTTTCTAATTTATTCAACATAGTTTCGATTTCTTGTGATTGCAAGATTATCAAATGTAAATTCAACAGTATATCAAAATTACTGCTTAATTCTTGAACTTTCTTTATGAGATTGTTGATGGTGTCCACATATTGTCGTTGCATATTATCGACTACTTGTAATACTTTATTTTGATTTATTTGTATAATTTTTCATTTTCTTGGATAGCCTTGAAATATCTTTGATAGGTTTCCTCATCATCGGCATTTAAGGTTCCGAATAAAAATTTGGAAATTGTTCCACCTAGATTTATTAATCCTCGTTTGTATCTATTTTGATATATTATGTTACGGTAAGTCTCATTGTTTTTTCTAATAAGGCGTAAAGCCGATTTAAAATATTGCTGTACAGCCACGGTTAATCCTTTAGTTTCTTCAATTCTGGTTAACGTGGTATTTTGTATCTTTAAAAGTTCCGACAATCTGGATATGTTATAATGAAAAATTAAATGTTTAGTATGTGTCGTAATAAAAGCTTTTCCTAAGTATATAGGTATTAGATTATGTCGTACTTCATCTATATCAATGGTTATTATATAAGGTAGGAATATTAGCAGGATCCATCGGAAACGTGCCATCTGAAATAAGAATAATATATTATGTTTTTCGTTGTTTAATTCTTGATTTATGATAGATACGTTTATCTTGGGGATTTTGAATCCTAATATCATCAAGTATTTTTATTTGAGCCTTTTTATAAGGTGCATCAAGTTTGGCTTGTGTGGGTACCCGTAAATAGGTATCCTGATTTTCATTTATTTGTTTACCTGACCTATTTTCATTTATTTTATCACTTCTTTCCTTTGCCTTACCCTGCGATTTCGCAACAACGTCGTTAATCTCTTTCATATTTTCTCGGTAGTTTTTTACATAATCAGATATTTTCTCATCAGCTGTTTTCTCGATAGGGAGAGCGTAATGTAGGTCGCCTTTGATAATTTGCATTGGTGTATAATTTAATGATGAGTGAATGGAATTATTGTAGGTTAATACGGCACGAGTTATTCTTGTTGATAAGGGTAATTTTTCTTTGGATAAACAACGCAACTGTTCTATCAACGTAGAATGAAATCGTTCAATAAGAGCGTTCGAGTTTGGATTGTAGTTTGTAATGTAATGAAGGGAAATTTTATGCGTTTCCGCAAATTCCTGTAGGATTTTATTCTTAAACTCGGTACCATTATCGCACGTTATTCTTTCAGGTATTCCATGGTGACTCATAAAAATAACTATTTTATTCATTATTTCCATTCCCGATTTTTGTATTAGAGGGTAGCATTGCGCAAATTTGGAAAAGGAATCTATAATAGTTAAACAAACACATTTTTCTAAGGTAAATGTGGCCATGTATAAATGGGTAAACGGCTTCTCTCCTATAGGGTTATTTTTTAATATTAATTTCGAAGGAGTTCGTTCATACTTATTTTTCTGGCATACTTTGCAGGAATTAATGTATTGTTGAACTGAATCGTCTAAATTTGGCCAGTAAAATTTCCGCTTTATTGCATTAATATTTTCGTTTATTCCGCGATGTCCTGATTTTGTTACGTGATACAATTCTAACTTTTCTTGACGGTCTATTTCTTCGTATACGTCTTCGAGAAAACTATTAGTTATCTTTAAATGGAAACTTTTGGCTTTGAAGTTGGTTTGTAATAATTCAATAAAAGGTTTCTCTAAGTCCTTATTTTGAAAGAAGATAGAATAGTGCTTTCCGGGTTTCATGAATTCTTTTATGAACGTCATGAAATCCTCTGGTTTGGAAATTGCTACTGTGTATCTGATTCGATTGTTAAATGGTTTACTTTTCAGAGCGTAATATTTTTTTGTTGTTGTTAGAAAAACAATTTGGTTATTGGCACAATTTAAGGATCGCTCAGTGTATGGTAATTCCAAGATAGGATTTTCGGCATTACTGTGAATTGTTTGCGAATCTGATTGATTTTCAGATACTTCTTCTTCTGACTGTTGTTCTTCATTATTTGTATTTTCACATTCTTTCAATATTTCTTGTAGATCATTTTCGTCTATTTCTGGCAATACTGAGCTGATTTCGTCATCGAGCGCGTGTAATTCGTTTTGCTGTATTTTTATTCGCGATAACGCATCCGCATTATTATTAGATCCTTTCTTAAATTTTATCTCGTAATTATATTCTTCTAATTTCAATTTCCAACGCGTTAACCTGGAATTTGGTTCTTTTAAAGAATTTAACCAGATTAGTGGTTTGTGATCTGAATAAATAACAAATTTATTTCCGTATAAATAATGTCTGAAATGTCTGGTTGCCCAAACAATGGCAAGAAGTTCTTTTTCAATTGTCGAATATCTGGTTTCCGCGTCATTTAAAGTTTTACTAGCGTATGCTATGGGTAAATCGTTCGGTGGTGTACCTTGCGATAATATAGCTCCAACGGCATATCCGGAAGCATCAGTTGTTAAACAAAATGGTTTATCGAAATCTGGATAAATTAAAATTGGATGGTTGATTAATAAATTTTTACTGATTTTAAAAGAGTCTTGATATTCTCTGTCTTCTAAGTTGATTTTCATGTCTTTTCGTAAATATTTCGTCATTGGTTTCGTAATTTTTGCAAAGTTTGGTATAAATTTTCTGTAATATCCCAACAATCCTAAATACGATTTGATTTCTTTAGTCGTTCTGGGTAAAGGGAAATTTTCAATTATCTGAATTTTTCCTGGATTGGGTTTTACTCCTTCTGGTGTTACTATATGACCTAGAAATTCTATTTCAATCTTGAAAAATTCACATTTATCTAACTGAATTTTAAGGTGTTTTTGTGATATTTTGTTTAAAATCATATGAATGTCGGCAATATGTTGTTCTTCAGTTTTTGAAAATATGATAATGTCGTCCATATAGACGTAACAATTTTTTCCTATGAATTCTTGTAATAAATTGTTCATTAAACGTTGGAATGTAGCAGGCGCGTTTTTCAGCCCAAACGGCATTCTTAGAAATTCATAATGCCCATTATCGATAGTGAACGCGGTTTTCTCTATGGATTCGTCGTCTAATTGGATTTGATAATATCCACTAACCAAATCTAGGATCGTATAGAATTTGGATCCCTTTAGTTTGTCTAAAATTGAATCAATTTGAGGCAGTGGGTATTTGTCGTCTACAGTCTTATTATTTAATGGACCATAATCAATGGCCATTCTCCATTTTTCGATACCGGATTTGTCAGGTTTCTTTTTTACCATCACAATAGGAAATGACCAGGGTGAAATGCTTGGTCGAATTACTTTCTTTGCAATAAATCTTTTACTTGTTTTTGTATTTCTTGTTTATGTTTTTCAGGATATCGTCTAAATTTGCAATGAATAGGGATGTTATCTTGCGTTCTTATATTATGTTTTATTCTATTTGTGAATTCCAACGGTTGATCTGGAAGTTGGATCGCGTTTTCTGTGACATTAAAAATCTTGATTAATTGATTTTTTAATTTAGGAGATAAATGCGATAAGTCGATTGGGTAGTCGTTTTTCGCGACGTGACTTTTTGGAAAAATATCGGGAGTCGACAATTTTCTCCTATTAATACTCGTTTTGTAGATCTATCACAAAACCGTTTTCTTCTAAAAATTCGAAACCTATTAAACCGTCATACAACGTATGGAATTTGTATAGGACGAACGGATATTCTTTATTGATGCCGAAATTTTTCAAGGGCATATTTACTTTTCGTTACTCATTTCAGAACCATGGGGTGTACACAGGGATGTTTCAGAATTGTAAATTTTATCTGGAAAATGAGCGTAAGCTATACTGGGATCAATTAAACAAACCGAACAACCACTATCTATTAAAAGCTTTCTTTTGGGGTTGTCTAACATTAAATAGGGTAAATGAGTGTTTTTTAGTTTATTATGTACGCTATTTAAGTCAATGGTTTGTTGGAGGCTGGTGTTATAAAATTTTCATCTTCTGTTTCAGATTCTAATTGTTCTTCAAAATCAAATAAAGGTTCCTCGACAAAATTTGTTTGTTCGTCATTTTGTTGAATATTCGTTAATTCTTCAGCTATAAAATTTGCTGGTCCGGTTGATTGAAAATAATTTTGAAATCTCTTAGGTTTATTCGGCGTATTTTGATGTGTTTGTACAGAATTATTCATCGGTTTCCTTTCGTAACTTCTATGAGTTTGTGTTGACATAGGGGTAGGTTTGTACGAAGGAATTTCATTTTTCGGTTTAAACACGTTTTGTGGTTTTGGTGGGTTACCAAATACTTCCTTATTTGTTGGATATCTTGGGTTTGGTAAATTTGTTTTTGGGGTGAAATGTATTGGTTGTGAAGGAAAAGATGGCATACTAGCTTTTTGATTTCGCTGTTGCTGTTTGTATTGATTTCTGATCATATCTAACTGTTCTTTTTGCACCGTATAATTTTCAACCATTTGAACGGCTAAATCAAACGTTAGATTGGTCGTAGTTAACATTGAAGTTTGTAAATCTATAGGAACATTACCTAACAACACATTTTTAGCGAGGTTTTCCACTAAATCTTTATGTAACAATTTCATATTATTGTCTAAAGTCGGTTCCGCGTCAATTCTATAATTGATGCGAATTTTGTAGTTTTTAATTCGGTCCATAAATTCGAACATACTTTCGTTATGAAATTTGCGAACAAATTGCAATTCATTTTTAAGAACATCGAGATTTACGCGATCTCCGAATTTAGTTATGAGGAATTCTCTCAAAGCATTCCAAGTATCATTTATATTTGATGAATATAATTCATCTGCGGCTTTATCAATTAATTTATTTCTGATAACTGCTAAACAATATGCTTTCACAATTGTTTCACTTTCGCTAAACTGTATCAAAATTGATCACAACTTTTAGGAAAGAATTTAATTTCTTGCAATCTCCGTCAAACGAAGGTAAAAGAGCGCCGAATTTTGCGGCGATATCAAGTGGATTCGCCATTTTAGCTTGTTTGCTTTTATTTCGTGCTATTTTTCACGACGACAATTGTTTCGTCAATGAATCAATTTTGATTGATGAATCTCTAAACACCTATAGCAATAGAGATTTTATGTTCGATTTTACTAGGGAACGTTGAAAGACTAGGAAGTTTAAGCACTTGTACTCACGATTTTTCGTCAATTGTTCCAGGCAGGCACGGGTTTGCTAGGCCTCGGTGAGCTGCGTGTTCGGATTTCTCCTCGTTGGGGATTACTATTGCCTCTGGATGGTACTTCGTTTCGCACTTTTCGCACCACTGTGACGGCAGAGTAAACTTTTGTGTTCAATGTTCGAATATCTTCTTACGAATTGAGATTCACTTAATTCGGCCACCACGAAAACTGATATTTCACGAGAGTTCTAGGTTTTTAACGAATTAATGAAGATATCCCATCCTCGTCGCCATTTACGTTTTTAGGAACACCGAAATCCTTTTTAAAAACAATTTTTATTACGACGCGAATAGTACAATAGATCGAGCTTAACTTAACTTATACAATGAATGTGTTCTTATTTATAACGTCGGTTAATATCGCTGACTCTACTGCTGCAGCGATTGCATCTCTATTTCCTTTTAGAAATGCCTTGGGATCGAATCTCCTAATTATATGCAAACTTTGAATTTTCCATCAGTCTTCTTTCGTTCAGAAAAATTAAAAACGGCGACATTTGTCTAAAGGTATGGAGACAGGTCCTCGATATACTTTCTGGCGAAACGTTTTTCAGAAAGAAACAACAGACTCGTATTCCAATGGACGTATTATTCAAGCGGACGTGAAAAAAAATGGTCATCGTCGTAAAAATTTCAAAAGTTTTCACGAATTTCCCAACAAGACGCAACATTTTTGACGAAAACATGCATTCCTGTAACTAGACAATTGATTATGTATATATGCAAACTTTGAATTTTCCATCGGTCTTCTTCCGTTCGGAAGAAATTGAAAACGGCGACATTTGTCTGAAGATATAGGAGACAGGTCCCTCGATATACTTCCTGGCGGGAAATTTTTTTGAGAAAGAAACAACGGATTCGCATTCAAATGGACGTATTATTCAATAGAAGATATTGATGATTTATCTATTTTGTGGAAATTCATATCTCAGTGAAATGAAATGAAATGAACTCTCTTGTCTATTCCCACTATAACTTTATTTTACAATAATTACGACCGGTTTCGACTTTTATGTCATTCTCAAGTAAGGTATACAGTAAACAGGTGAAGGTATTTATGTTATCCTATTTACAGGTAGTTAGATGGTTCTATCTTAAATTATGGGTTTTACAGATTGAGCAGTGGGAAGGATTATGGTCTAGTTGACCGTTGAGAGTTTGGAAATTTGGGTTTTTACATAACTTATTTATTTCTAGACATTCCAACAGATTCATTTTTCTCTCTTTATCACAAATATGTAGAATTTTAAGATTATCTATGGATACTGAATGTTTTGTGGAATTAATATGTTCGAAAATTGCGGATTTATTGTCTGAGGAAACATGTTTTTTGAAACGGGTTTTAAAATTTCTGCCAGTTTGGCCCACATATGCTGCTGAACAATCATTACATTCTATCCTGTATATACCCGATTAATTGTATTTGTCTGTCTTGTGCTTTGCATTAAAAAGGATTTTGCTTGAATTTGGACTGTTTGAAAATGCAGTTTGAATATTGTGCTTGGAAAAATAATTTTTGATGTTATCTGAAACCAGCATTATTGGGGCTAACATACTTGTAGTGATCGAATGCGAGGTCGGTAATTTGAGTAGCGATTGAATTCGAGGTTGGTAATTTGAGTAGCGATCGAATTCGAGGTTGGTAATTTGAGAAGTGATCGAGTTCGAGGTCGGTAATTTGAGTAACGATTGAATTCGAGGTTGGTAATTTGAGTAGCGATCGAATTCGAGGTTGGTAATCTGAGTAGTGATTGAATTCGAGGTTGGTAATTTGAGTAGCGATCGAATTCGAGGTTGGTAATTTGAGTAGTGATCGAATTCGAGGTCGGTAATTTGAATAGTGATAGAATTCGAGGTCGGTAATCTGAGTAGCGATTGAATTCGAGGTTGGTAATTTGAGTAGCGATCGAATTCGAGGTTGGTAATTTGAGTAGTGATCGAATTTGAGGTCGGTAATTTGAGTAGCGATTGAATTTGAGGTCGGTTATTTGAGTAGCAACCGAATTAGAGGTCGGTAATTTGAGAAGTGATCGAATTCGAGGTCGGTAATTTGAATAGTGATAGAATACGAGGTTGGTAATTTGAGTAGCGATCGAATTCGAGGTTGGTAATTTGAGTATTGATCGAATTCGAGGTCCGTAATTTGAGTAGAGATTGAATTTGAGGTCGGTAATCTGAGTAGCAATCGAATTTGGGGTCGGTAATTTAAGTAGTGATTGAATTCGAGGTCGGTAATTTGAGTAGTGATCAAATTCGAGGTAGGTAATTTGAGTAGTGATCGAATTCGAGGTTGGTAATTTGAGTAGTGATCGAATTTGAGGTTGGTAATTTGAGTAGTGATCGAATTTGAGGTTGGTAATTTGAGTAGCGATCTAATTTGAGGTCGGTAATTTGAGTAGTGATCGAATTTGAGGTTGGTGATTTGAGTAGCGATCAATTTGAAGTTGATAATTTAAGTAGTGATTGAATTCGAGGTTGTAATTGTAATTTGATTGAATTGTGATTGAATTTGAGGTTGGTAATTGATGATTGTAGTTAGCGATTGAATTTCAGGTTGATAATTTGAGTAGCGATTGAATTCGAGGTTGGTAATTTGAGTAGCGATTGAATTCGAGGTTGGTAATTTGAGTAGCGATTGAATTTGAGGTTGGTAATTAATTATCCACGAATTTATTAACCACGAATTAAAAATATTCTTAAATCCCCACTTTATAGGCAGGAAACCGTATTTTTGTTGATAAATTAATTTTTAGTAAATTTATTAAATAGAAAAAATCCACGAATTAATTATCCACGAATTAAAAATATTTTTAAACCCTCACACTTCATAGGCAGGAAACAGTATTTTTGTTAATAAATCAAATTTCCATAAATCTATTAAATAAATAAACATCCACCAATCAATTATCCACGAATTAAAGATATTTTGAATCCCCACACTTTATAGGCAGGAAACCGTATTTTTGTTAATGAATTAAATTTTCAATAAATTTATTAAATAAATAATAATCCACGGATAAATTATCCACGAATTGAAAATATTTTTAAATCCCCACACTTTATATGCAGGAAACCGTATTTCTTTATTGATAAATTAAATTTTTAATGAATTTATTAGTTAAATAAAAATCCACGAATTAATTATCCACGAATTGAAAATATTTTTAAATCCCCACACTTTATAGGCAGGAAACCGTATTTTTCTGTTAATAAATTAAATTTTCGATAAATTTATTAAATAAATAAAAATCCACGAATTAATCATCCACGAATTAATTATCCACGAATTGAAAATATTTTAAATCCCCACACTTTATAGGCAGGAAACCGTATTTCTTGTTAATAAATTAAATTTTCAATAAATTCATTAAATAAATAAAAATCCACGAATTAAAAATCCACGAATTAATTATCCATGAAATAAAAATATTTTTAAATCATCACACTTTATGGGCAGGAAACCGAATTTTTGGTAATAAATCAAATTTTTAATAAATTTATTAAATAAATAAAAATCCACGAATTGATTATCCACGATTTAATTACCAACGAATTAAAAATATTTTTAAATCCCCACACTTTATAGGCAGGAAACCGTATTTTTTGTTAATAAATTAAATTTTTGATGAATTTATTAAATAAATAAAAATCCACGAATTAATCATCCACGAATCAATTATCCACGAATTGAAAATATTTTTAAATCCCCACAATTTATGGGCAGGAAACCGTATTTTTTGGTAATAAATTAAATTTTTAATAAATTTATTAATTAAATAGAAATCCACGAATTAATTATCCACGAATCAAGGATATTTTTAAACCCTCACTTTATAGGAAGGAAACCGTATTTTTTGTTGATTAATTGAATTTTCAATAAATTTATTAAATAAATAAAAATCCACGGATTAATTATCCACGAATCGAAAATATTTTTAAATCCCCACACTTTATAGGCAGGAAACCGTATTTCTTTGTTAATAAATCAAATTTTCAATAAATTCATTGACTGAATAAAAATCCATGAAATAATTATCCACGAATTTATTATCCCCGAATTAAAAGATTTTTAAATCCCCACTTTATAGGCAGGAAACCGCATTTTTGTTAATGAATTAAATTTCTGGTGGGTGCGACTTGCGCCGTGGGCGCGCGGCAAATTCAAATAGTTCTAACAGCCCTCCTCGAGTTGAGAAACCTCGTTCACTAGGCTCCACGTAAACCACAGCTCTCCACACACCAATCATGCTTCATCCTCGGTAGCTCCTTAGTGAAGATATCTGCGATCTGTCGTTCGGTTCCGACGTGACTCAGAGTGAGCTCCTTCGCTCTTAGTAGATCCCGAAGAAAATGATGCCTGATATCTATATGCTTACTCCTGGCATGGAATGTCGAATTTTCAGCTAATTTGATGGCGCTGTTATTATCACAATATATGCGAACTTCGGCTGCATCCCCAAGACGAATTTCTCGTAGGAACCGACGTAAGAATATGGATTCCTCCGCGGCTTCCGCCAGTGCAACGTATTCGGCTTCTGTTGTAGGGAGAGCGACCGTCTTCTGTTTTCTTGCTTCCCAGGAAATAGGGGAACCGCTCATTAGGAACACGAAGCCACTAAATGACTTGCGATCGTTGATGTGGTTTCCCCAATCAGCATCTACGTAGCCTTCAACAGAACTGCAGTCATTTATGAAAGATAATCCTACGTCTATTGTCCCCTTGAGATATCGAAGCACACGTTTTGCCGCCTTCCAATGTTCCTCACCGTAGCAATCGTTAAATTGTCCCAAGTAGCTCACGGCAAAGCTTATATCTGGTCTGGTCGAGGTTGCCAAATAATTTAGAGCACCAATCAATTCTCGGTAAGGCTTCTTGAAGTCTTCCTCGGTCATCGCCTTGTTCTGCGTTAGTTTCAATCGGCTCTCCAGTGGCGTGGAAATTGAGTTTGCTTCGCTCATGCCGAACCTGTTCAGGAAATCGTTTATGAAGCCTCGTTGTTTCATGGATATTCCGTTATTTTGCCTCGTGAACTCGATCCCCAAACAGTAGCAAACGTCACCCAACAGTTTGAGTTCGAAGTTGTTTGACAGGTGATTTTCTATCCTCTTTATTTCGCTGATGCTTTTATAATATATAAGTATGTCGTCGACGTAGACGACTATCACGGTGACTTCATTCTGCGATCGAACGTAATATACGCATGGGTCGGAACTGGATTGTTCAGCTTGAACTTTTGACACGGTTTCGTGCAGCGTTAAATACCAGTTACGTCTGGCTTGCTTCAGCCCATATAGTGATTTGCGAAGCTGGCAAACTTCATCACCGCTCATCAATTCTGAGCATCTTCTTCGCCTTATTACCGATGTCGTTGTTTCGGTTCCGTTCAACGATTTTCCTAAGTGTTACATCTATGTCTTTTGGCGGCTCCATGAATATATTTTCATGTATCTTTCCGTTTAAATAGGCCGTCGTTATGTCTAACTGATGAATGTGCATCCCGGTGCGAGCGGCAAGGGCCGTGAGTAGCCTGATCGTGCCCATCCGTGCCACTGGCGAAAAAGTTTCAGAATAATGCACCCCTGGACGTTGACTAAATCCCTGTGCTACCAATCGCGCCTTCCTTTTCTCCAGCGTTCCATCGGGCTTCATCTTATTTTGGAGAACGATGCGACTGCCTATCGTCTTCTCACCTTTCTGTCGATCCACCAGTAACTTTGTGTCGTTTTTTAGTATCAACTCAATTTCTTTGTCGATTGCTGCATGCCATTCTTCGACGTCCGGGCTCGAGCGCCTGGCCTATTTGGACTTCTGATAACAGAACTGATTCTTACTCTTCTTCATCAGTTGCTTCTTCCGCAGTTTGGTAGATTTTCTTGGGTCTTCCTGGTTCACCAGTTCGCATCAACCTTGGCCTGAGTTACGGACCTGACTATAAACGGAACAATAGAAGGAAATGCAACTTTGCATCCTCGTGCGATCATCGCGTCATAAGAGATGTATCATCATCTATTGATTCCATTGTTTATTATATATTATAAATATAGGACACATATTATTTTTAGGGAGTCTGAATGTAAAGCGAACGTAATAAACGCATTTTTAAAAACACAGTTTCAACCCTTAAAAATATAATTGGCGCAGTCGGTAGGATCAAATTCGTAGGATATTCATCGTGAAAAACCGTGAGTTTTAACTCTTTAACGAAAAATGAACCGAGATCGAATTCAACTTGTGAACAAAGTTTCGACGATATCCATCGAGGATCACCGCAGAAGCTAGATGTTCCCAAAACCAGAATTCACAATCACCGTGTTGAAACTGTGAGTGCATTTTTTATATTCGAGTCAGATTCCTCTGAAAAAAAAAAATTGATTCCATCGACGAAAACAATTTATCTCCAGATTCAGAACTGAGCGTGTTATTAGATAAATTATCTATTTCAATACACAAACAGACAAATTCAATCGTGAAAATGTCTCCTCCAGCGGTACCGATACCGGTACTAGATATTAAAAATTTATCTATCATTCCGCAATTCGACGGAAGTCCGAATAAACTACATAGATTTATAAATGTTGCCGAAAGTCTACTTTATCATTATTTTGATACTTCTAATCCGGCTAATTTTCAAAATCACCTTTTATTAAACGGAATAATAAATAAACTAGAAGGCCGAGCAGAGGAAGTAATTGCAATTCATGCAGCTAAAAGTTGGAATGAAATAAAAATCGCGTTAATCCAAAATTTCGGAGATCAACGGGATGAAAATTGTTTAAACCAAGATTTAGTCAATCTACGACAAAAATCAAATGAAACTCCCCAATTATTTTATGAACGAACGATTCATTTATTGAGTACGATAAGCAATTATATTGACCTTCATTGTAGTCAAGCTGAATCAACGAGCAAACGAGATTTCTTTACAAAGCAAGCTTTGAAAACATTTTTAGCAGGATTACGAGATCCTTTAGGTCCTACCATTCGAGCTATGAGACCTGATTCTTTAGCACAAG
The DNA here is from genome assembly GCA_020654155.1 of Novius pumilus. Lineage (NCBI taxonomy): Eukaryota > Metazoa > Arthropoda > Insecta > Coleoptera > Coccinellidae > Novius > Novius pumilus. Next base: position 25,857 of record JAIFOV010000530.1, on the reverse strand, counting down.
CTTTACAATTTATAAACGAAGAGGATAATATTTGATATTACAGAAATTTTCCATTCCGCATAGTCAATCAATGACTCGGAATCATCAAAACCAACTAATCAACAATTTTTCCAGAATTTTCAACAAGAAATAATCAACATCAATCTTATTATAATACTTTCCAATCACAATAATCAAGCTACTAGAAATTATCAGCAATTCCTAGTAAGCCGATTCAATTCACAAGAAACCTAATCCACCTGTTCAACATTTTCCGACTAATTCCCAAGTGTTTGGAAAACAGCGGAAAGAACAATATAAACCAACCCCATGAGCATATCGACCAGAAACACACCCTCATTTAAGGAAACCGTTTAATCATTTCCGCAGCACTGGTCAAAAACCTAACTGGGTATCAGAAGAATTATTCCACACAGACCAAAGTCAAAGGAATAATAATAATAAAAAAAATGAAGGAGAGCGAAATTTTCAAATTGCTCAAAGCTCAAACCAAATAACGTAATAGAATTAAATTTATCAGACAAAAAAGAATTACCGTTTTTGAAAATTCATAAACCTCCACTTAAACTATTGATCGACACAGGTTCGACAAAATCATTTTTAAATCCAGAAATAATTGCAAAAAATTTTCCACAGTCACAATTTTATGAACCATTTACCGTAACGACCGTATTGCAAACATCAACGCATAAATACGCGGCAGAAATCCCAATATTTTCAGAATTCAATAAGAAAGGTAACATGAAATTCTATCTTTTAAAATTTCATCCTATTTTTGACGGATTAATAGGATTAGATAATTTGAAACTACTCAATGTAAAATTAGATTTCCCTAACTCAAAATTATATACACCTGAATGTAAATTACCAATTTATTACCAACCGTCAGGTATCAGAACAAATCAAATAGAAATTGAATCCCACACTTGTGTTATGGAAAACTTACCTGTAAAACAAAAACAGGAGATGTTTTAATCCCACATCAATTTTATCAAAATTGCGAAATACCTGAATCACTATCTGTCTCAAAAAATGGATATGTTTCAGTGGAAATTCGTAACAAAACAAATAAATCGCAAGAAATAAATCTGAATGAAAATATTAAAAGTTTTCCTTTTTTTGAACAAAATTATGAGTTGTATCATATGGAAACAAGGAATCAACCTCAAAAGCAGACATTACAATTTGAAATATTACTTCGAACTTCACATATGAACGAAGAAGAGAAATTTCATTTAATAAAATTATGTAAAAGATATTCTGATATTTTTCATAACGAAAATCAAACTCTTACATTCACTAACCAAATAAAACATGAAATTAAAACGACCGATGAAATTCCAATTCATACAAGATCATATAGATATCCATTCATAAATGAAAATGAAGTTCAAGATCAAATACAATCCTTATTAAAACAAAAAATAATTCGACCTTCGAATTCACCATGGTCGTCACCCATTTGGGTAGTCCCTAAAAAACAAGATGCTTCTGGAAAAAAAAGTGGCGTATATAGAAATCTTAATCAAAAAACAATCGATGATAGGTACCCACTACCAAATATAACAGATGTTCTTGACAAACTTGGCAAATGTAATTATTTCAGTACAATAGAGCTTGCTAGTGGTTTTCATCAAATTGAGATGAACCCAGAAGATATTCCAAAACAGATTTCAATGTAGAAAACGGGCATTATGAATACCTCAGAATGCCCTTTGGGTTAAAAAACGCACCCGCTACATTTCAAAGAGTCATGGATAATATACTCCGTGGACTTCAAAACGAAATTTGTCTTGTTTATTTAGACGATATTATAATTTATTCCACTTCTTTACAAGAACATATTGTGAATTTAGAAAAAGTTTTCAAAAGATTACGAGAAACTAATTTCAAAATACAACTAGATAAATCTGAATTGCTAAAAAGAAGTTGCTTATTTAGGACACATCGTTACTACAGATGGTGTAAAACCTAACCCTGATAAAATAATAGCAATTCAGAAATATCCAATTCCTAAAACTACAAAAGAAATTAAAGGATTTCTAGGACTTCTAGGTTATTATCGAAAATTCATTAGAGATTTTGCTAAAATAACCAAACCTTCAACAACATGCCTGAAAAAAGGAGCGAAAATAGAACATACACAGAATTTTATTAGATGTTTTGAACATTGTGAAGAACTATTAACAAACGAACCAATTTTACAATATCCTGATTTTTCTGAAGAATTTATTCTCACTACAGATGCTAGTAACGTTGCAATTGGAGCTATTTTATCTCAAGGAATAATTGGAAGCGATAAGCCTGTTGCATATGCTTCAAGAACTTTAAATAATAGTGAACAAAATTATAGTACTATTGAAAAAGAACTTCTCGTAATAATTTGGGCTACTAAGTATTTCAGACCTTATTTATTTGGAAGAAGATTCAAAATTGTAACTGACCACAAACCGCTTCAGTGGTTAATGTCTTTGAAAGAACCCAATTCAAGATTAGTCCGTTGGAGACTTAAACTCGAAGAATACGAATATGAAATTATTTATAAAAAAGGAAAATTTAACGTAAACGCAGATGCTTTATCTAGAATTGAAATACATACCAAGCAAACTTCCATTCACCAAGAAAATGAAGAAATAACAGAATCTGATAATTTATCATTAATTGGAAACGTAAGCGAATTCCCAACGTTAGACGATTTAGTCCTATTAGATGAAGAAAATATATCAGGTCCTTCTAATTTGTATCCAATGTTAGATCCTGACCCTGAAGAAAATGACGCTACTGTTCATACTAGTAATGAAGAACCAATTTTAAGCATACCCATATCGCAAAAATGTTTAAATGTTTATGATCACCAATTGATAATAGATTTTGTTCATCATTCCCCAGCAGAACCAAAAATAGAAAATATATTTCCTACAAAGAAACGAATATATGCTCAAATTTCTCGAAATAATGTGAAACACGAAATCATTCAATTATTTAAAACTTACATTGAACCAAAATATAATTACGGATTCATTTTAAAGATGAAGAATTTATTCCCATAATTTGTGAAACTATTCGAGAAACTTTCAAACACTCATCGTATAAATTAACGAAATGTAATACTGTATTAAAAGACATAACAAAAAAGACCGACAACTTGAAATCATACAAGGGTATCATGAAGGAAAAACAAATCATAGAGGTATAAATGAAACAGAAACTCGAATTAGAAAATCTTTTTATTGGCCAACCATGAAAAATGATATAGTGGATTTCATAAATTACTGTGAAATATGTCAGATTAATAAATATGATCGGAATCCACCAAACCAAAAATTATCTGTCACACCTACTCCAGTGTAGCCATTCGAAATTTTACATATTGACATTTCAAGCTCAAGGAAAAATTTCTAACACTTGACACATTTCTAAATAGGTCACGGAGGACCTAATGATAAAGATTTTCAAATTATACCCTATCACCGGGTTGGTGAGAAATAACACCTTGTAACATTTTCTAAATATGCTCAAGCTTACCATTTAGCATCACTTTCAGGAATTGAAGTAACAAGAGCATTGTTAAATTTTATGACACATCATGGATGCCCTTCTGTTATAATAATGGATAATGGTACTGAACTCAAAAATGGTGTTGTACTAGAATTTTTGAAATTACACTCAATAAAACCTCACTATATAACAGTAAACAACCCCGAATCAAATGGTTCAATTGAAAGATTCCATTCAACATTACTCGAACACCTTAGAATTATTAGAGCTAAAAATAAAGGAAAAATCGATATAATTAACCAAATGCCATATGCCATATTAGGTTATAATAACTCTATTCATTCTGTATTAAAACAAAAACCAATCGACATAATTAATGGTCACTTAAATACTAAAGATCCCTTGGACATAAATCTCAACGAAAAATTTGTGAATGACTATATACAAAAACATAAAGACAATACCAAAGAAATATATAAACAGCTCAACGAAACTTTAGCAACCAGGAAAGAAAAACCTATCAGTAAAATTAACGAAAATCGACAAGAACCTTCAAAATTATGAACCCGGAGCTGATGTTTATCGAAAAATAAAATCCAACAATCGTAATAAATTAACACCAAAATTCTCAAAAGAAAAATTTATCCGCGATAAAGGTATTAAAATACAAACTACCAATAAAACTCTACATAAAAGAAATCTGAGAAGACCAAAAATTAAAAATTAAATCTTTACAGGTTCCTCCTGATATCCCCAACCAAGAGTGATGAGATAACGATAACAAATCTTGGAAACAATCCAGGAATATTTCCAATGAATCTTGGAAATGCTAGAATTAAATCAAAAATACACATCTTCATACATTATTTCGACTTATCTCCAATAGGAAACGAAATTGAAATCATTAAACTACAATATGAGAATATTACTATGATTCTTCAAAAGGATTCTAATTTCCATTACTTCTATGAATTACAAAACTATGAAAATGCTTTAATCTACCAACTACGAATAGCAGAAGAAATTCAATTCATTATCACCGAATCAACGTGTTATAAGAGGTCTTATAGACGGATTGGGAACCATAATAAAAAGCATAACAGGAAATCTTGATGCTAATGATGCTGCACTATGACGAAACAATATTTGAGTTAGAAAATACACAAAAAGTGATTACCAAGGTCAATTCTGATATTTCATTAACTAGTGAAATCATTCAAAATTTTAATAAAACGACTACCTTGATTTTACATAATCAAGAAATAATTGAACAAATGCCAAAAGATTATGATGGAATTGAACCAAGTTATTTTTGATTTCAATGATTACTTGCAAATAAAAATCTAATAGATCAAATGACACTAACATTAAATATAATCATACAACTGTTAGATAATCTTGAAAATGCAATTACTTTTGCAAGACTGAAAATTCTTCATAACAGTATTATAAAGCCTATCGAATTGAAAGAATCTTAGATAACATTTTAAAACGAAATTCCGAAGATTGTTTACTTTTTCCGTCAGATTCGAATGAAACGTACAAATATTATAATGTTTTGGAAGTCAATGCGTATTATTCTGAAGAACGGATTGTTTTTGTCATACACTTTCCGATTGTCTATCCCGAAACATTTACATACTTCCATTTATATTCAATACCAAGTAAAAATTTCACCACAATTATACCAAAAAACACATATCTGACGATGAATGAAAATGCCTATCAGTATTCCTCCATACCATGTTTGGATACTGGATTTTTCTATTACTGCAACGAAGACAAATTACTATCCGAAACCATACACGAAGATTGTATTTTTCAATTCTTCGAACAAAACCAATCAAACCAGGAACATGCAACCAAGTACCAGTTCTATTGGTTAATAATATCATTCAACAAGTTGACGAATCTCGATATATCGTTCTTGCATCAAATCAACTGAAAATCCAGACAGATTGTAGCCGAACTGATTTTACAACCCTAAAAGGCACCTATTTAATACATCTACCCTCAGGATGCAGCTTCAAAACTGAAAACGCCGTATACATCAATGAAGAAAACATCGTTCATGGAAAACCCATGTATCTACCCGAAATAACTGTCTATATAAACACCACAGAAGAAACAGCAGTATTAAATCTACAAGATGTCCCTTTGGATCGAATTCATGAACTTCAGAAAAAACAAGAACAACTCAAGCCAATACTTAGAAGAAACGAAATTCATCAAACAAACCATTGGAATACCCCAATTTATACTCTAATATTCTTGGCCATATTATTCTTCACTGCGAAGAAATTTTATCAACTTTTTCGAAATAAGAGGAAAGGACGATTACACCTGAAATCGAAACCACAATGGAGAATCCGCCATCTTCGAGCTACTTCATCCCTTGAGTTTCTCACTAAGAAGGAGGACTTACGGACCTGACTATAAACGGAACAATAGAAGGAAATGCAACTTTGCATCCTCGTGCGATCATCGCGTCATAGGAGATGTATCATCATCTATTGATTCCATTGTTTATTATATATTATAAATATAGGACACATATTATTTTTAGGAGTCTGAATGTAGAGCGAACGTAATAAACGCATTTTTAAAAACACAGTTTCAACCCTTAAAATATAAGTCCTGCCCCGCCCTCTTCTGGCTGTCACACGCATTCCGGGCCTCCTGGTTTTCGTCGTCTCTTCGTTCTGCGGGTTCGTTTTCAGCATCAGCGGGCTCCTGTTCGTCGGCTGCTATCGGTATGACGACAAGATCGTCGCTATCGCCTTCGTTTATGGAATTGGACCCGTTTCCGTCGTCGGGAAAACCTCATCGTGAGTTGTACGGACTTACCTTCTTGGCCGAATTTTACGTCTCTACTTACAATTATGGATTTGTCCTGGACAGACCAAATTCGATAACCCTTTGGTCGGACGCGTAACCCACGAGAATCCCTCTTTTCCGCGAGACTCGAATTTGCCCTTTCCAGGTTTCCTGTCTAAGTATACGACCCTTGAACCGAACACTCTTAAGTGACTTACATCGGGTACTTTCCCCGTCCACGCCTCATATGGTGTCAACCCATTCAAACTTTTTGTGGGGCACCGATTCCGAATATAATTCGCTGTATTAACAGCTTCGGCCCAGAACGAGGGGGAAAGCCCGGAGTCAATGAGCATACATCTCGCCATTTCTTGTAGTGTGCGGTTCATACGTTCCGACACGCCGTTTTGCTCGGGATTGTAGAAATTGTTAGTCGTCTCGTAATGCCGCGTTTTTTCAAGTATTCTGTGAGATCGCGGTTCACGTATTCCGTACCGTTGTCTGATTGGAGACGTTTGACCGTGTTACCTTTTTGGTTCTCAATTAGCCTAATGAAATCGATGGTCGCCTTAAAAGCTTCTGATTTCGATCGTAGAAAACGAACTTCACACCAACGAGAATTATCATCAATGAATTCAATGAAATATTTTGACCTAGCAAGTGACTCTACCCTCATAGGTCCGCAAATATCCGTGTGAATCAGATCTAATAAATTTGATTGTCTTGAGGAAGATCTCCCGAATGGCGTTCGCGTGATTTTAGCTTTGAGACAAACATCGCAATCGAAATCATCTTTACTAATTTTGCATTTTATACCCGGAATTTTATCATCGCGTTTTGCGTTCAGTAATTCCTTTGAATTCATATGTCCTAGGCGACGGTGGCATTTTCGAATTCGGAAATACTTTCTCGTGGAGGCTATTGCGGCCGAGCCTTCGTTTTGACTTTTTCATGGAAATAATACAGATCTCCTTCACGCCTCGCCCGTAATAAAATGTCGCCTTTTATTCGTAACGATCGCGTCAGTTTTCGAAATTACACCACCCTCGGTCAGCCATTTTACTGACCGAGACGAGATTTGCATGGTCCGTACAAGTAGTGCGCCCTCTAAAGAAACATTTGTTTCGTCGCCGGAATTTATGGTGGCGAATCGCGCTGTACCTGATCCTTTGATATCAATTGATGAATTATTCGCTAATGTAAAACCACTGTCTGTACAAATTTCGTTAAAATACTCGGACTTATTACATATGTGATGTTGCGCCATATCTAGACACCAGTTCCGTTTAATCGATTCTCCTCCGTTGTTTTCGAAAACCCTTAGGCAAACGTTAGCGGCTGTTTCGAGGATTTCGACATTTTGCGGCCTTATGTCCTAATCTATTACATTTAAAACATCGAAACACGTCATTTCCGATTTTGACCGATCAGGTTTACAAGTGTCAACAGCTGAATTTTCTTTGTGCCCGCGTCGATTAAAATTTTGTTCGCGTCTATTGTATTTTGCGATCACCGCATTCGGCGTGTCGACATTAATTTCTTTGTTTCGCGCATCGCTTTCCTCGATAATTTTAATTCGCAGCATTTCTGGAGACGGTAACGAATCGCGCGACTCTATTGCGCATCTGAAATTTTCAAATTTCGCGGGTAAACTATACAGCAACATTACGGCCAACAGATCCGGGTTTATTTAAACATTCATGTCGTTCAATTTGTCAACCTTGTCAAAAATTCGTTCACGTGTTCGCACGTTTTCGTTATCGTTCATTTTCTGAAGGGTTAGTTTCTTCAGTAGCGTCGCCTTTCGCGCCGGACCGGAAGATTGGTCTATAGATTCGAGAGTTTAACCACAATTCGCGAGCAGTTCGGCAGTTCTTCACTTGTTTAAGTTCGCTAGGGTGGATAGACAAAATGATGTCCGACAAAGCATTGTTGTCGTCCGTCGTCCACGCCTTGACGTCACTCGCGTTGCTGCCATTGTTATCTAACTCAGAAACCGATAACCGTCCGTGAGATGGCTCCACCAAGATTCGATTATACCTTGTTTTCCTTTTTGTTTCCCTTTTTATAACTATATAATATATTTATTTACTTAATATTTATTGCATTATAGACATTCTTGTGTTATTAACTGTGTTGTCTATCTAAGTGTGAAAAACTTCGCTATTATAGGAATAAACAGAGCTCAAACACCGTATCTGTTTTGAATTCATGGTCCTCTCTTTCCCTGAATATGTACCATTTCTAAAAACGATCGTCTATCCGTACAACCCTCAACCTCCAGTATCTTAGCTTATTCAAAATTCATTTTATGTTTCAAATCTCTACAATGCATGGCAAGTGCGCAGCTCTTATTCGTTTTAATAATATCACTTTATGTTGAATTATTCTCTGTTTCAACTGTTGAGATGTTCGGCCAACATAAACGAGTTCACAATCCAAACAGTTTATAGAATACACAACATTCCAACGTCTACCCTTATATTCTGGATTGGTATCAAAGCCCTCGAATTCTGGTAGATATATACATTTTCGATCTCAACATCCTATCAAGCAGAAGATTAACTCCATATTCTGTTCAAAGGCAATGGTGTGCTCTATTTCGAATACGTCCTTGAGGAAAGTAACTTGACAAAGTTGAGAAATATTTTCGTTAATAACGGTTACCCTAGATCAATAGTTGACAAAATTCTTTTAACAGTCCTGACAATCCTCGGTTTGGTCCTGCTAGAAGTGTTGACACGGATAATGAGATATTCATTTCTATTCCGTTGGTGAAGAGTTTAACAAACAAATTAATTTCCACGCTTAAACATCCGGAGATACGTTAGGTAAGGAGGAATGAGATTAAGGTTGGGAATATTTTCTCGAAATTAGAAGATCGTTTAGATAAGGGTAGACGTTGGAATGTTGTGTATTCTATGAACTGTTTGGATTGTGAACTCGTTTATGTTGGCCGAACATCGCAACAGTTGAAACAGAGAATAATTCAACATAAAAGTGATATTAATAAAACGAATAAGAGCTGCGACTTGCCATGCATTGTAGAATTTGAAACATAAAATGAATTTTGAAGAAGCTAGATTTGATAAATTTATGGATAAATTTATTAAATTTGTGGATAGGATGAATAAAATTTGATGAGTTTAGTGGATTTATTTATTAAATTTGTGGATAGGATAAATGAAATTTGATTATAGAAAGGAAACCGTATTTTTCGTTAATAAATTGAATTTTTAATAAATTTATTAAATATTCGAGTTTGGTAATTTGAGTAGTGATCGAATTCGATGTCGGTAATTTGAGTAGCGATTGAATTCGATGTTGGTAATTTGAGTAGTGATCGAATTTGAGGTTGGTAATTTGAGTAGTGATTGAATTCGAGGTTGGTAATTTGAGTAGCGATCGAATTCGAGGTTGGTAATTTGAGTAGTGATCGAATGCGAGGTCGGTAATTTGAGCAGCGATTGAATTCGAGGTTGGTAATTTGAGTAGCGATCTAATTCGGGGTTGGTAATTTGAGAAGTGATCGAATTCGAGGTCGGTAATTTGAGTAACGATTGAATTCAATGTTGGTAATTTGAGTAGCGATCGAATTCGATGTTGGTTATTTGAGTAGTGATTGAATTCGAGGTTGGTAATTTGAGTAGCGATCGAATTCGAGGTTGGTAATTTGAGTAGTGATCGAATGCGAGGTCGGTAATTTGAGTAGCGATTGAATTCGAGGTTGGTAATCTGAGTAGCGATCGAATTCGAGGTTGGTAATTTGAGTAGTGATCGAATTCGAGGTCGGTAATTTGAGTAACGATTGAATCCGAGGTTGGTAATTTGAGTAGTGACGGAATTCGAGGTCGGTAATTTCATGAGCGATTGGATTCGAGGTCGGTAATTTGAATAGCAATCGAATTCGAGATTGGTAATTTGAGTAGTGATTGAATTCGAGGTTGGTAATTTGAGTAGCGATTGAATTCGAGGTTGGTAATTTGAGTAGTGATTGAATTCGAGTTTGGTAATTTGAGTAGTGATCGAATTCGAGGTCGGTAATTTGAGTAGCGATTGAATTCGATGTTGGTAATTTGAGTAGTGATCGAATTTGAGGTTGGTAATTTGAGTAGTGATTGAATTCGAGGTTGGTAATTTGAGTAGCGATCGAATTCGAGGTTGGTAATTTGAGTAGTGATCGAATGCGAGGTCGGTAATTTGAGTAGCGATTGAATTCGAGGTTGGTAATTTGAGTAGCGATCGAATTCGAGGTTGGTAATTTGAGAAGTGATCGAGTTCGAGGTCGGTAATTTGAGTAACGATTGAATTCGAGGTTGGTAATTTGAGTAGCGATCGAATTCGAGGTTGGTAATCTGAGTAGTGATTGAATTCGAGGTTGGTAATTTGAGTAGCGATCGAATTCGAGGTTGGTAATTTGAGTAGTGATCGAATTCGAGGTCGGTAATTTGAATAGTGATAGAATTCGAGGTCGGTAATCTGAGTAGCGATTGAATTCGAGGTTGGTAATTTGAGTAGCGATCGAATTCGAGGTTGGTAATTTGAGTAGTGATCGAATTTGAGGTCGGTAATTTGAGTAGCGATTGAATTTGAGGTCGGTTATTTGAGTAGCAATCGAATTAGAGGTCGGTAATTTGAGAAGTGATCGAATTCGAGGTCGGTAATTTGAATAGTGATAGAATACGAGGTTGGTAATTTGAGTAGCGATCGAATTCGAGGTTGGTAATTTGAGTATTGATCGAATTCGAGGTCCGTAATTTGAGTAGAGATTGAATTTGAGGTCGGTAATCTGAGTAGCAATCGAATTTGGGGTCGGTAATTTAAGTAGTGATTGAATTCGAGGTCGGTAATTTGAGTAGTGATCAAATTCGAGGTAGGTAATTTGAGTAGTGATCGAATTCGAGGTTGGTAATTTGAGTAGTGATCGAATTTGAGGTTGGTAATTTGAGTAGTGATCGAATTTGAGGTTGGTAATTTGAGTAGCGATCTAATTTGAGGTCGGTAATTTGAGTAGTGATCGAATTTGAGGTTGGTGATTTGAGTAGCGATCGAATTTGAGGTTGATAATTTAAGTAGTGATTGAATTCGAGGTTGGTAATTTGAGTAGTGATTGAATTTGAGGTTGGTAATTTGAGTAGCGATTGAATTTCAGGTTGATAATTTGAGTAGCGATTGAATTCGAGGTTGGTAATTTGAGTAGCGATTGAATTCGAGGTTGGTAATTTGAGTAGCGATTGAATTTGAGGTTGGTAATTAATTATCCACGAATTTATTAACCACGAATTAAAAATATTCTTAAATCCCCACACTTTATAGGCAGGAAACCGTATTTTTTGTTGATAAATTAATTTTTAGTAAATTTATTAAATAGAAAAAAATCCACGAATTAATTATCCACGAATTAAAAATATTTTTAAACCCTCACACTTCATAGGCAGGAAACAGTATTTTTTTGTTAATAAATCAAATTTTCAATAAATCTATTAAATAAATAAACATCCACCAATCAATTATCCACGAATTAAAGATATTTTTGAATCCCCACACTTTATAGGCAGGAAACCGTATTTTTTTGTTAATGAATTAAATTTTCAATAAATTTATTAAATAAATAATAATCCACGGATAAATTATCCACGAATTGAAAATATTTTTAAATCCCCACACTTTATATGCAGGAAACCGTATTTCTTTATTGATAAATTAAATTTTTAATGAATTTATTAGTTAAATAAAAATCCACGAATTAATTATCCACGAATTGAAAATATTTTTAAATCCCCACACTTTATAGGCAGGAAACCGTATTTTTCTGTTAATAAATTAAATTTTCGATAAATTTATTAAATAAATAAAAATCCACGAATTAATCATCCACGAATTAATTATCCACGAATTGAAAATATTTTTAAATCCCCACACTTTATAGGCAGGAAACCGTATTTCTTGTTAATAAATTAAATTTTCAATAAATTCATTAAATAAATAAAAATCCACGAATTAAAAATCCACGAATTAATTATCCATGAAATAAAAATATTTTTAAATCATCACACTTTATGGGCAGGAAACCGAATTTTTGGTAATAAATCAAATTTTTAATAAATTTATTAAATAAATAAAAATCCACGAATTGATTATCCACGATTTAATTACCAACGAATTAAAAATATTTTTAAATCCCCACACTTTATAGGCAGGAAACCGTATTTTTTGTTAATAAATTAAATTTTTGATGAATTTATTAAATAAATAAAAATCCACGAATTAATCATCCACGAATCAATTATCCACGAATTAAAAATATTTTTAAATCCCCACAATTTATGGGCAGGAAACCGTATTTTTTTGGTAATAAATTAAATTTTTAATAAATTTATTAATTAAATAGAAATCCACGAATTAATTATCCACGAATCAAGGATATTTTTAAAACCTCACACTTTATAGGAAGGAAACCGTATTTTTTTGTTGATTAATTGAATTTTCAAAAAATTTATTAAATAAATAAAAATCCACGGATTAATTATCCACGAATCGAAAATATTTCTAAATCCCCACTTTTTATAGGCAGGAAACCGTATTTCTTTGTTAATAAATCAAATTTTCAATAAATTTATTGACTGAATAAAAATCCATGAAATAATTATCCACGAATTTATTATCCCCGAATTAAAAAGATTTTTAAATCCCCACACTTTATAGGCAGGAAACCGCATTTTTTGTTAATGAATTAAATTTCTGGTGGGTGCGACTTGCGCCGTGGGCGCGCGGCAAATTCAAATAGTTCTAACAGCCCTCCTCGAGTTGAGAAACCTCGTTCACTAGGCTCCACGTAAACCACAGCTCTCCACACACCAATCATGCTTCATCCTCGGTAGCTCCTTAGTGAAGATATCTGCGATCTGTCGTTCGGTTCCGACGTGACTCAGAGTGAGCTCCTTCGCTCTTAGTAGATCCCGAAGAAAATGATGCCTGATATCTATATGCTTACTCCTGGCATGGAATGTCGGATTTTCAGCTAATTTGATGGCGCTGTTATTATCACAATATATGCGAACTTCGGCTGCATCCCCAAGACGAATTTCTCGTAGGAACCGACGTAAGAATATGGATTCCTCCGCGGCTTCCGCCAGTGCAACGTATTCGGCTTCTGTTGTAGGAGAGCGACCGTCTTCTGTTTTCTTGCTTCCCAGGAAATAGGGAACCGCTCATTAGGAACACGAAGCCACTAAATGACTTGCGATCGTTGATGTGGTTTCCCAATCAGCATCTACGTAGCCTTCAACAGAACTGCAGTCATTTATGAAAGATAATCCTACGTCTATTGTCCCCTTGAGATATCGAAGCACACGTTTTGCCGCCTTCCAATGTTCCTCACCGTAGCAATCGTTAAATTGTCCCAAGTAGCTCACGGCAAAGCTTATATCTGGTCTGGTCGAGGTTGCCAAATAATTTAGAGCACCAATCAATTCTCGGTAAGGCTTCTTGAAGTCTTCCTCGGTCATCGCCTTGTTCTGCGTTAGTTTCAATCGGCTCTCCAGTGGCGTGGAAATTGAGTTTGCTTCGCTCATGCCGAACCTGTTCAGGAAATCGTTTATGAAGCCTCGTTGTTTCATGGATATTCCGTTATTTTGCCTCGTGAACTCGATCCCCAAACAGTAGCAAACGTCACCCAACAGTTTGAGTTCGAAGTTGTTTGACAGGTGATTTTCTATCCTCTTTATTTCGCTGATGCTTTTATAATATATAAGTATGTCGTCGACGTAGACGACTATCACGGTGACTTCATTCTGCGATCGAACGTAATATACGCATGGGTCGAAACTGGATTGTTCTGCTTGAACTTTTGACAGGGTTTCGTGCAGCGTTAAATACCAGTTACGTCTGGCTTGCTTCAGCCCATATAGTGATTTGCGAAGCTGGCAAACTTCATCACCGCTCATCAATTCTGAGAGCATCTTCTTCGCCTTATTACCGATGTCGTTGTTTCGGTTCCGTTCAACGATTTTCCTAAGTGTTACATCTATGTCTTTTGGCGGCTCCATGAATATATTTTCATGTATCTTTCCGTTTAAATAGGCCGTCGTTATGTCTAACTGATGAATGTGCATCCCGGTGCGAGCGGCAAGGGCCGTGAGTAGCCTGATCGTGCCCATCCGTGCCACTGGCGAAAAAGTTTCAGAATAATGCACCCCTGGACGTTGACTAAATCCCTGTGCTACCAATCGCGCCTTCCTTTTCTCCAGCGTTCCATCGGGCTTCATCTTATTTCGGAGAACGATGCGACTGCCTATCGTCTTCTCACCTTTCTGTCGATCCACCAGTAACTTTGTGTCGTTTTTTAGTATCAACTCAATTTCTTTGTCGATTGCTGCATGCCATTCTTCGACGTCCGGGCTCGAGAGCGCCTGGCCTATTTGGACTTCTGATAACAGAACTGATTCTTACTCTTCTTCATCAGTTGCTTCTTCCGCAGTTTGGTAGATTTTCTTGGGTCTTCCTGGTTCACCAGTTCGCATCAACCTTGGCCTGAGTTACGGACCTGACTATAAACGGAACAATAGAAGGAAATGCAACTTTGCATCCTCGTGCGATCATCGCGTCATAAGAGATGTATCATCATCTATTGATTCCATTGTTTATTATATATTATAAATATAGGACACATATTATTTTTAGGGAGTCTGAATGTAAAGCGAACGTAATAAACGCATTTTTAAAAACACAGTTTCAACCCTTAAAAATATAATTGGCGCAGTCGGTAGGATCAAATTCGTAGGATATTCATCGTGAAAAACCGTGAGTTTTAACTCTTTAACGAAAAATGAACCGAGATCGAATTCAACTTGTGAACAAAGTTTCGACGATATCCATCGAGGATCACCGCAGAAGCTAGATGTTCCCAAAACCAGAATTCACAATCACCGTGTTGAAACTGTGAGTGCATTTTTTATATTCGAGTCAGATTCCTCTGAAAAAAAAATTGATTCCATCGACGAAAACAATTTATCTCCAGATTCAGAACTGAGCGTGTTATTAGATAAATTATCTATTTCAATACACAAACAGACAAATTCAATCGTGAAAATGTCTCTCCAGCGGTACCGATACCGGTACTAGATATTAAAAATTTATCTATCATTCCGCAATTCGACGGAAGTCCGAATAAACTACATAGATTTATAAATGTTGCCGAAAGTCTACTTTATCATTATTTTGATACTTCTAATCCGGCTAATTTTCAAAATCACCTTTTATTAAACGGAATAATAAATAAACTAGAAGGCCGAGCAGAGGAAGTAATTGCAATTCATGCAGCTAAAAGTTGGAATGAAATAAAAATCGCGTTAATCCAAAATTTCGGAGATCAACGGGATGAAAATTGTTTAAACCAAGATTTAGTCAATCTACGACAAAAATCAAATGAAACTCCCCAATTATTTTATGAACGAACGATTCATTTATTGAGTACGATAAGCAATTATATTGACCTTCATTGTAGTCAAGCTGAATCAACGAGCAAACGAGATTTCTTTACAAAGCAAGCTTTGAAAACATTTTTAGCAGGATTACGAGATCCTTTAGGTCCTACCATTCGAGCTATGAGACCTGATTCTTTAGCACAAGCTTTACAATTTATAAACGAAGAGGATAATATTCGATATTACCAGAAATTTTCCATTCCGCATAGTCAATCAATGACTCGGAATCATCAAAATAATCATTTCTCAAAACCAACTAATCAACAATTTTTCCAGAATTTTCAACCAAGAAATAATCAACATCAATCTTATTATAATACTTTCCCCAATCACAATAATCAAGCTACTAGAAATTATCAGCAATTCCTAGTAAGCCGATTCAATTCACAAGAAACCCTAATCCACCTGTTCAACATTTTCCGACTAATTCCCAAGTGTTTGGAAAACAGCGGAAAGAACAATATAAACCAACCCCATGAGCATATCGACCAGAAACACACCCCTCATTTAAGGAAACCGTTTAATCATTTCCGCAGCACTGGTCAAAAACCTAACTGGGTATCAGAAGAATTATTCCACACAGACCAAAGTCAAAGGAATAATAATAATAAAAAAAATGAAGGAGAGCGAAATTTTCAAATTGCTCAAAGCTCAAACCAAATAACGTAATAGAATTAAATTTATCAGACAAAAAGAATTACCGTTTTTGAAAATTCATAAACCTCCACTTAAACTATTGATCGACACAGGTTCGACAAAATCATTTTAAATCCAGAAATAATTGCAAAAATTTTCCACAGTCACAATTTTATGAACCATTTACCGTAACGACCGTATTGCAAACATCAACGCATAAATACGCGGCAGAAATCCCAATATTTTCAGAATTCAATAAGAAAGGTAACATGAAATTCTATCTTTTAAAATTTCATCCTATTTTTGACGGATTAATAGGATTAGATAATTTGAAACTACTCAATGTAAAATTAGATTTCCTAACTCAAAATTATATACACCTGAATGTAAATTACCAATTTATTACCAACCGTCAGGTATCAGAACAAATCAAATAGAAATTGAATCCCACACTTGTGTTATGGAAAACTTACCTGTAAAACAAAAACAGGAGATGTTTTAATCCCACATCAATTTTATCAAAATTGCGAAATACCTGAATCACTATCTGTCTCAAAAATGGATATGTTTCAGTGGAAATTCGTAACAAAACAAATAAATCGCAAGAAATAAATCTGAATGAAAATATTAAAAGTTTTCCTTTTTTTGAACAAAATTATGAGTTGTATCATATGGAAACAAGGAATCAACCTCAAAAGCAGACATTACAATTTGAAATATTACTTCGAACTTCACATATGAACGAAGAAGAGAAATTTCATTTAATAAAATTATGTAAAAGATATTCTGATATTTTTCATAACGAAAATCAAACTCTTACATTCACTAACCAAATAAAACATGAAATTAAAACGACCGATGAAATTCCAATTCATACAAGATCATATAGATATCCATTCATAAATGAAAATGAAGTTCAAGATCAAATACAATCCTTATTAAAACAAAAATAATTCGACCTTCGAATTCACCATAGTCGTCACCCATTTGGGTAGTCCCTAAAAACAAGATGCTTCTGGAAAAAAAGTGGCGTATATAGAAATCTTAATCAAAAAACAATCGATGATAGGTACCCACTACCAAATATAACAGATGTTCTTGACAAACTTGGCAAATGTAATTATTTCAGTACAATAGAGCTTGCTAGTGGTTTTCATCAAATTGAGATGAACCCAGAAGATATTCCAAAACAGATTTCAATGTAGAAAACGGGCATTATGAATACCTCAGAATGCCCTTTGGGTTAAAAAACGCACCCGCTACATTTCAAAGAGTCATGGATAATATACTCCGTGGACTTCAAAACGAAATTTGTCTTGTTTATTTAGACGATATTATAATTTATTCCACTTCTTTACAAGAACATATTGTGAATTTAGAAAAAGTTTTCAAAAGATTACGAGAAACTAATTTCAAAATACAACTAGATAAATCTGAATTGCTAAAAAAGGAAGTTGCTTATTTAGGACACATCGTTACTACAGATGGTGTAAAACCTAACCCTGATAAAATAATAGCAATTCAGAAATATCCAATTCCTAAAACTACAAAAGAAATTAAAGGATTTCTAGGACTTCTAGGTTATTATCGAAAATTCATTAGAGATTTTGCTAAAATAACCAAACCTTCAACAACATGCCTGAAAAAGGAGCGAAAATAGAACATACACAGAATTTTATTAGATGTTTTGAACATTGTGAAGAACTATTAACAAACGAACCAATTTTACAATATCCTGATTTTTCTAAAGAATTTATTCTCACTACAGATGCTAGTAACGTTGCAATTGGAGCTATTTTATCTCAAGGAATAATTGGAAGCGATAAGCCTGTTGCATATGCTTCAAGAACTTTAAATAATAGTGAACAAAATTATAGTACTATTGAAAAGAACTTCTCGCAATAATTTGGGCTACTAAGTATTTCAGACCTTATTTATTTGGAAGAAGATTCAAAATTGTAACTGACCACAAACCGCTTCAGTGGTTAATGTCTTTGAAAGAACCCAATTCAAGATTAGTCCGTTGGAGACTTAAACTCGAAGAATACGAATATGAAATTATTTATAAAAAAGGAAAATTTAACGTAAACGCAGATGCTTTATCTAGAATTGAAATACATACCAAGCAAACTTCCATTCACCAAGAAAATGAAGAAATAACAGAATCTGATAATTTATCATTAATTGGAAACGTAAGCGAATTCCCAACGTTAGACGATTTAGTCCTATTAGATGAAGAAAATATATCAGGTCCTTCTAATTTGTATCCAATGTTAGATCCTGACGCTGAAGAAAATGACGCTACTGTTCATACTAGTAATGAAGAACCAATTTTAAGCATACCCATATCGCAAAAATGTTTAAATGTTTATGATCACCAATTGATAATAGATTTTGTTCATCATTCCCCAGCAGAACCAAAAATAGAAAATATATTTCCTACAAAGAAACGAATATATGCTCAAATTTCTCGAAATAATGTGAAACACGAAATCATTCAATTATTTAAAACTCACATTGAACCAAAATATAATTACGGGATTCATTTTAAAGATGAAGAATTTATTCCCATAATTTGTGAAACTATTCGAGAAACTTTCAAACACTCATCGTATTAATTAACGAAATGTAATACTGTATTAAAAGACATAACAGAAAAAGACCGACAACTTGAAATCATACAAGGGTATCATGAAGGAAAAACAAATCATAGAGGTATAAATGAAACAGAAACTCGAATTAGAAAATCTTTTTATTGGCCAACCATGAAAAATGATATAGTGGATTTCATAAATTACTGTGAAATATGTCAGATTAATAAATATGATCGGAATCCACCAAACCAAAAATTATCTGTCACACCTACTCCAGTGTAGCCATTCGAAATTTTACATATTGACACATTTCAAGCTCAAGGAGAAAAATTTCTAACACTTATTGACACATTTTCTAAATATGCTCAAGCTTACCATTTAGCATCACTTTCAGGAATTGAAGTAACAAGAGCATTGTTAAATTTTATGACACATCATGGATGCCCTTCTGTTATAATAATGGATAATGGTACTGAACTCAAAAATGGTGTTGTACTAGAATTTTTGAAATTACACTCAATAAAACCTCACTATATAACAGTAAACAACCCCGAATCAAATGGTTCAATTGAAAGATTCCATTCAACATTACTCGAACACCTTAGAATTATTAGAGCTAAAAATAAAGGAAAAATCGATATAATTAACCAAATGCCATATGCCATATTAGGTTATAATAACTCTATTCATTCTGTATTAAAACAAAAACCAATCGACATAATTAATGGTCACTTAAATACTAAAGATCCCTTGGACATAAATCTCAACGAAAAATTTGTGAATGACTATATACAAAAACATAAAGACAATACCAAAGAAATATATAAACAGCTCAACGAAACTTTAGCAACCAGGAAAGAAAAAACTATCAGTAAAATTAACGAAAATCGACAAGAACCTTCAAAATTATGAACCCGGAGCTGATGTTTATCGAAAAATAAAATCCAACAATCGTAATAAATTAACACCAAAATTCTCAAAAGAAAAATTTATCCGCGATAAAGGTATTAAAATACAAACTACCAATAAAACTCTACATAAAAGAAATCTGAGAAGACCAAAAATTAAAAAGATTAAATCTTTACAGGTTCCTCCTGATATCCCCAACCAAGAGTGATGAGATAACGATAACAAATCTTGGAAACAATCCAGGAATATTTCCAATGAATCTTGGAAATGCTAGAATTAAATCAAAAATACACATCTTCATACATTATTTCGACTTATCTCCAATAGGAAACGAAATTGAAATCATTAAACTACAATATGAGAATATTACTATGATTCTTCAAAAGGATTCTAATTTCCATTACTTCTATGAATTACAAAACTATGAAAATGCTTTAATCTACCAACTACGAATAGCAGAAGAGAAATTCAATTCATTATCACCGAATCAACGTGTTAAAAGAGGTCTTATAGACGGATTGGGAACCATAATAAAAAGCATAACAGGAAATCTTGATGCTAATGATGCTGCTTACTATGACGAAACAATATTTGAGTTAGAAAATACACAAAAAGAAGTGATTACCAAGGTCAATTCTGAAATTTCATTAACTAGTGAAATCATTCAAAATTTTAATAAAACGACTACCTTGATTTTACATAATCAAGAAATAATTGAACGAAATGCCAAAAAGATTATGATGGAATTGAACCAAGTTATTTTTGATTTCAATGATTACTTGCAAATAAAAAATCTAATAGATCAAATGACACTAACATTAAATATAATCATACAACTGTTAGATAATCTTGAAAATGCAATTACTTTTGCAAGACTGAAAATTCTTCATAACAGTATTATAAAGCCCATCGAATTGAAAGGAATCTTAGATAACATTTTAAAACGAAATTCCGAAGATTGTTTACTTTTTCCGTCAGATTCGAATGAAACGTACAAATATTATAATGTTTTGGAAGTCAATGCGTATTATTCTGAAGAACGGATTGTTTTTGTCATACACTTTCCGATTGTCTATCCCGAAACATTTACATACTTCCATTTATATTCAATACCAAGTAAAAATTTCACCACAATTATACCAAAAAACACATATCTGACGATGAATGAAAATGCCTATCAGTATTCCTCCATACCATGTTTGGATACTGGATTTTTCTATTACTGCAACGAAGACAAATTACTATCCGAAACCATACACGAAGATTGTATTTTTCAAATTCTTCGAACAAAACCAATCAAACCAGGAACATGCAACCAAGTACCAGTTCTATTGGATAATAATATCATTCAACAAGTTGACGAATCTCGATATATCGTTCTTGCATCAAATCAACTGAAAATCCAGACAGATTGTAGCCGAACTGATTTTACAACCCTAAAAGGCACCTATTTAATACATCTACCCTCAGGATGCAGCTTCAAAACTGAAAACGCCGTATACATCAATGAAGAAAACATCGTTCATGGA
Source organism: Novius pumilus (assembly GCA_020654155.1). Taxonomy (NCBI): domain Eukaryota; kingdom Metazoa; phylum Arthropoda; class Insecta; order Coleoptera; family Coccinellidae; genus Novius; species Novius pumilus. The sequence continues at coordinate 4,389 of JAIFOV010000530.1, read as the reverse complement.
AAACCCATGTATCTACCCGAAATAACTGTCTATATAAACACCACAGAAGAAACAGCAGTATTAAATCTACAAGATGTCCCTTTGGATCAAATTCATGAACTTCAGAAAAAACAAGAACAACTCAAGCCAATACTTAGAAGAAACGAAATTCATCAAACAAACCATTGGAATACCCCAATTTATACTCTAATATTCTTGGCCATATTATTCTTCACTGCGAAGAAATTTTATCAACTTTTTCGAAATAAGAGGAAAAGGACGATTACCGCACCTGAAATCGAAACCACAATGGAGAATCCGCCATCTTCGAGCTACTTCATCCCTTGAGTTTCTCACTAAGAAGGGAGGAGTTACGGACCTGACTATAAACGGAACAATAGAAGGAAATGCAACTTTGCATCCTCGTGCGATCATCGCGTCATAGGAGATGTATCATCATCTATTGATTCCATTGTTTATTATATATTATAAATATAGGACACATATTATTTTTAGGGAGTCTGAATGTAGAGCGAACGTAATAAACGCATTTTTTTAAAAACACAGTTTCAACCCTTAAAAATATAATTCCTGCCCCGCCCTCTTCTGGCTGTCACACGCATTCCGGGCCTCTCCTGGTTTTCGTCGTCTCTTCGTTCTGCGGGTTCGTTTTCAGCATCAGCGGGCTCCTGTTCGTCGGCTGCTATCGGTATGACGACAAGATCGTCGCTATCGCCTTCGTTTATGGAATTGGACCCGTTTCCGTCGTCGGGGAAAACCTCATCGTGAGTTGTGGCCACGGACTTACCTTCTTGGCCGAATTTTACGTCTCTACTTACAATTATGGATTTGTCCTGGACAGACCAAATTCGATAACCCTTTTGGTCGGACGCGTAACCCACGAGAATCCCCTCTTTTCCGCGAGACTCGAATTTGCCCTTTCCAGGTTTCCTGTCTAAGTATACGACCCTTGAACCGAACACTCTTAAGTGACTTACATCGGGTACTTTCCCCGTCCACGCCTCATATGGTGTCAACCCATTCAAACTTTTTGTGGGGCACCGATTCCGAATATAATTCGCTGTATTAACAGCTTCGGCCCAGAACGAGGGGGAAAGCCCGGAGTCAATGAGCATACATCTCGCCATTTCTTGTAGTGTGCGGTTCATACGTTCCGACACGCCGTTTTGCTCGGGATTGTAGGGAATTGTTAGTCGTCTCGTAATGCCGCGTTTTTTCAAGTATTCTGTGAGATCGCGGTTCACGTATTCCGTACCGTTGTCTGATTGGAGACGTTTGACCGTGGTACCTTTTTGGTTCTCAATTAGCCTAATGAAATCGATGGTCGCCTTAAAAGCTTCTGATTTCGATCGTAGAAAACGAACTTCACACCAACGAGAATTATCATCAATGAATTCAATGAAATATTTTGACCTAGCAAGTGACTCTACCCTCATAGGTCCGCAAATATCCGTGTGAATCAGATCTAATAAATTTGATTGTCTTGAGGAAGATCTCCCGAATGGCGTTCGCGTGATTTTAGCTTTGAGACAAACATCGCAATCGAAATCATCTTTACTAATTTTGCATTTTATACCCCGAATTTTATCATCGCGTTTTGCGTTCAGTAATTCCTTTGAATTCATATGTCCTAGGCGACGGTGGCATTTTTCGAATTCGGAAATACTTTCTCCCGTGGAGGCTATTGCGGCCGAGCCTTCGTTTTGACTTTTTTCATGGAAATAATACAGATCTCCTTCACGCCTCGCCCGTAATAAAATGTCGCCCCTTTTATTCGTAACGATCGCGTCAGTTTTTCGGAAATTTACCTGCAACCCTCGGTCAGCCATTTTACTGACCGAGACGAGATTTGTACGTAGGTCCGGTACAAGTAGTGCGCCCTCTAAAGAAACATTTGTTTCGTCGCCGGAATTTATGGTGGCGAATCGCGCTGTACCTGATCCTTTGATATCAATTGATGAATTATTCGCTAATTGTAAAGAACCACTGTCTGTACAAATTTCGTTAAAATACTCGGGCTTATTACACATATGTGATGTTGCGCCGCTATCTAGACACCAGTTCCGTTTAATCGATTCTCCTCCGTTGTTTTCGAAAACCCTTAGGCAAACGTTAGCGGCTGTTTCCGAGGATTTCGACATTTTGCGGCCTTATGTCCTAATCTATTACATTTGAAACATCGAAACACGTCATTTCCCGATTTTGACCGATCAGGTTTACCTGAAGTGTCAACAGCTGAATTTTCTTTGTGCCCGCGTCGATTAAAATTTTGTTCGCGTCTATTGTATTTTGCGATCACCGCATTCGGCGTGTCGACATTAATTTCTTTGTTTCGCGCATCGCTTTCCTCGATAATTTTAATTCGCAGCGTTTCTGGAGACGGTAACGAATCGCGCGACTCTATTGCGCATCTGAAATTTTCAAATTTCGCGGGTAAACTATACAGCAACATTACGGCCAACAGATCCGGGTTTATTTCAACATTCATGTCGTTCAATTTGTCAACCTTGTCAAAAAATTCGTTCACGTGTTCCCGCACGTTTCCGTTATCGTTCATTTTCTGAAGGGTTAGTTTCTTCAGTAGCGTCGCCTTTCGCGCCGGACCGGAAGATTGGTCTATAGATTCGAGTTTTAACCACAATTCGCGAGCAGTTCGGCAGTTCTTCACTTGTTTAAGTTCGCTAGGGTGGATAGACAAAATGATGTCCGACAAAGCATTGTTGTCGTCCGTCGTCCACGCCTTGACGTCACTCGCGTTGCTGCCATTGTTATCTAACTCCGAAACCGATAACCGTCCGTGAGATGGCTCCACCAAGATTCGATTATACCTTTTTTTTCCTTTTTTTGTTTCCCTTTTTTTTATAACTATATAATATATTTATTTACTTAATATTTATTGCATTATAGACATTCATGTGTTATTAACTGTGTTGTCTATCTAAGTGTGAAAAAACTTCGCTATTATAAAGGAATAAACAGAGCTCAAACACCCAGTATCTGTTTTTGAATTCATGGTCCTCTCTTTCCCCTGAATATGTACCATTTCTAAAAACGATCGTCTATCCGTACAACCCTCAACCTCCAGTATCTTAGCTTATTCAAAATTCATTTTATGTTTCAAATCTCTACAATGCATGGCAAGTGCGCAGCTCTTATTCGTTTTATTAATATCACTTTTATGTTGAATTATTCTCTGTTTCAACTGTTGCGATGTTCGGCCAACATAAACGAGTTCACAATCCAAACAGTTTATAGAATACACAACATTCCAACGTCTACCCTTATATTATGGATTGGTATCAAAAGCCCTCGAATTCTGGTAAATATATACATTTTCGATCTCAACATCCTATCAAGCAGAAGATTAACTCCATATTCTGTTCAAAGGCAATGGTGTGCTCTATTTCGAATACGTCCTTGAGGGAAAGTAACTTGACAAAGTTGAGAAATATTTTCGTTAATAACGGTTACCCTAGATCAATAGTTGACAAAATTCTTTTTAACAGTCCTGACAATCCTCGGTTTCGTCCTGCTAGAAGTGTTGACACGGATAATGAGATATTCATTTCTATTCCGTTGGTGAAGAGTTTAACAAACAAATTAATTTCCACGCTTAAACATCCGGAGATACGTTAGGTAAGGAGGAATGAGATTAAGGTTGGGAATATTTTCTCGAAATTAGAAGATCGTTTAGATAAGGGTAGACGTTGGAATGTTGTGTATTCTATAAACTGTTTGGATTGTGAACTCGTTTATGTTGGCCGAACATCGCAACAGTTGAAACAGAGAATAATTCAACATAAAAGTGATATTAATAAAACGAATAAGAGCTGCGCACTTGCCATGCATTGTAGAGATTTGAAACATAAAATGAATTTTGAAGAAGCTAATAATCACGAATTAAAAATATTCTTGAATCCCAACACTTCATAGGCAGAAACCGTATTTTTTGTTAATAAATTAAATTTTTAATGAATTCATTGAATAAATAAAAATCCACGAATTAATTATCCACGAACTAAAAATATTTTCAAATCCCCACACTTTATAGGCAGAAACCGTTTTTTTGTTAATAAATTAAATTTTTAAATAATTTATTGAATAAATAAAAATCCACGAATTAATTATCCACGAATTGAAAATATTTTCAGATCCCCACACTTTATAGGCAGGAAACCGTATTTTTTTAATAAATTGAATTTTTAATAAATTTATCAAATAAATAAAAATCCACGAATTAATTTTCCACGAATTAAAAATATTTTCAATCCTCACACTTTATGGAAAGGAAACCATATTTTTCTGTTAATAAATTGAATTTTCAATAAATTTATTGAATAAATAAAAATCCACGAATTAATTATCCACGTATTAAAAATATTTTTATAT